>BQNB010115558.1:0-21538 GCA_026074375.1 Tanacetum coccineum
GAAAACGTTCCAATTTACACTTTGTACCCTTGGCGGTATTTTTCTCCAACGTCTCTTTAGCGGTACAAATTTTGCCCAGCGGTACTAACTTTGCATGGTCGGTACTAACAAAGAATGAACAATGTAAGTATCATGAATGTTTCAGTACCATCAGTAACTCTTCTCAGTGACTCTCTAAATCTTCTTAAAGCGTTGACAAGCATCACTGCTAGCTAATATGTATCCATAACCAAAAACTATACAACTCTAACTAATTGCTAATATTTCTACTAATAGTAGTACTTAGTTTAAAAGTATACTAAATCTCTAATCTGAAATTGCTTGCTTTAAACTAGTTGATAATGTGAAACGCATACCACGATCTTCTCTCATCATCAACCATACTAACTAATTTTACCTGGTACACACCTCTCCAATGGTACACATCCCCTTTGTTGTCACACATGACATAGACCCGGCTCTCGATAGGTCGAACCACACCTGCACAGGAGCAAATGCTAAAAAGATCCTTATGGCTTCAAGCCTAGCCACAGGAGCAAAAACTTCATCATAGTCTATTCCTTCCTCTTGCATGTGTCCCTGAGCAACTAATCTAGCTTTGTTCCTGACAACCACTCCTCTTTCATCCTTCTTATTTCGATACACCCACTTTGTACCGATAGCCTTTTTCCCATAAGGCAAATCTACTAGGATCCAAACTTTTTGAATCTCAAACTGCAACAATTCTTCTTGCATAGCATCAACCCAGCTTTCATCTTCAAGAGCTTCTAAAATCTTCTTGGGTTCATGTTGAGATAGAAAACAAGCAAATAAACAAAGATGAAAGTCCTTATGATTGTTTCTCCTTTGCTTTTGAACATAACTAACAAAAGCATGAGCTTCAGAACTTTTATTTACTTTGCTTCTTGTTTGTACTGCTGATGTTGGATCTCCTAGAATAAGTGTTGAAGGATGAGAGGGATTAATTCTTGATGTGGGAATAGGACTAACATTCACAACTGTTTCCAAATTTGTGAAGTCAGCCTCTGCACCCTCATCATCATAAGATGAATGTGTAAAGATACCATCAGTAGTATCTTCATGAATATCCTCAAGTGGAGGTATTTCAGAGTCATCTTCTTGGGAATTGGTTGTGTCAGAAAGAGATAGTCCCTTATTAGGACTGGCAGTACTAACTGGTATGCTAACAGTATTAACAAGGTTAGTACCGCTAGCTTTAGCTGTTGTGCTAACAGTACTAAAAATGTTAGTACTGCTAGACTTAGCAGCTCCTGCCTGAGTAACCAAGTTCTCAGTTTCTTGTTCAAGATTCTTCCTGAGAGCTTCAGCTTCCTCATTAGCTTCCTTTTCTTGCCTTTGAAGTCTTGCAAGATCATCCAGAAAGACTTGTTCTTCCTCTCTTGGACCTCCTATCTTATTATCTGATTTTGAAGCAGATGAGTTTGTGGAAGAATAGGAATGCCATATTGGCAGTTCAAAGCAGTCTTGATCAGATTCATCTTCTTTTTCAGAATCCCCAGCATCAATTTTGTCTTTTGTGCCTGTATTTTGGTTAGATTCTTGTTGACCTGCATGAAGGTTAGCTTGATTCTCTGATCTAACAGAATGATAGTTCATAGAATCAGTCAAATAATCAAGGTCAAAAAGCCAAGTTGGTCCTTTCCCTGCAACATTGGGTTTGTTCTCTAAGAAGTTTATGTGCAGGATATTCTTCAACTCAATTGGCGTTTCTAAATTTGTATACTCTAAAAGACCCGCCCCCTTTTTTTTGCTTTGTAGAGAATTCCCAACAAAAAATCCCTCTCAGATTTTCCCAACAAACTTGCGCCAAGTGTTCCTATGGTGTTTTCAAGATGGTCACACGCCACCCAAAAGGTCCTTATATAACTTATAAATTAGTGTCTACCCAGTTAAAAGTTCATAAGGTGTCTTATTATGAGGCTTGGTCACTAATACCCTGTTTAGAACATAACAAGCAGTACTAACTGCTTCAGCCCAAAAAGTGTTAGGTAAAAATGAATCTGCAAGCATGGTCCTTGCTGCCTCAATAAGGGTCCTGTTCTTTCTCTCAGCAACTCCATTTTGTTGTGAGTTTTTGGCATTGGTTGTAATACTTCTTGATCCCTTATAACCCACAGAAATCATAACACCCTGATTTTAAAATTCTGTTCCATATCCATCTAATAGTTTTAACCTTTTGATTAATTGGTTCTCTAATTGTCTAAAGTCCTTAAGGATTGCACTAGTATCATCCTATTTTCATAAGAAAAAAGTCTAACTAAATCTGCTACAATCATCAGTGCTAACCAAACAATAGTCTTATGGTTTATACTCCTCACAGATGTAGGATCCGAAACAAGTCCCATTATGAATAAGTTGTAGGGTGTAGACTAATAGAGCTAACTACCTTGGCGTTTTTTTTCATACAAGAAGCTTTGTGTTTGCTTTCCTTTCCTACAAGCAACACAAGTGTGCATTTTGAAAAAGCTTTGTAGGTAAACCTCTGACAAGGTTTCCCTTCACAAGTCTGTTTAGGTTTTTGAAATTAACATGACCCAACCTCCTATGCCATTTGTTAGATTTATCAGTTGTAACCTTTGCAATTAAACAAGCCAAACCTCCTAAAGGAATAATTTCTCCTAAATAAAACCTGTACATATTGTTTGTCTAGGGACTTTAAGTAATAAATTGATTTTGCATTAGGTAACTTAAAATCAGGAGACAAAACAAGACCTACAGAGTCAGTAAACAGAACCTTATTCTATTTGTTCACACCATATGAGACACATAAAAGAGATTGAAAGCTGAAAGTTCTTTCACAAATCTTAATCCTCAAAAATCTAACTTACAATTTTTTATTTTCCCTTTTACGTAATATAGCCTATTACTACCTTCAAAGGCAACAGGGCCAACCATTAAGTCTTGAAAGTCACAAGGTAAGCCTTATTCCCTGTCAAGTACCTGGAACATCATTAATCAATAATTCTTTAAAAATTCCTTTAGAGTTCTATGTGGTATTATCCTGGCTCATTTAAAAGAAAGAGATAGAACTCTCTAGGACCCAAGCCTGTTTGGCTTGAGTCTGCTAGTGTGACTTTAAAGTTGAATAATTTCTAAGACTATATCCACATTGTATTTGATAGAAAGATTGTTGTATCCTGGTGTTCTCCTTTACAAAACCTGCTGAGGAACTTAACAGCAGTGTCCCATTTTTCCCCAACAGTACTAACTTCTTTTACTAGGCAGATAAACTTTTTGGTTTGAAAAATTTGTTCTTATACTGTTTGTTTCGTTTGAAAGGCCCCATAGATGAGTTGAATGAGTTTTGTGAAAAAACATGTGCTGGTCTAACACCATTCACAATGGGCTTAACAGTTTTAACTTTCAGAGCAGTGCTAGTTAGTACTATCAGTCTGTTAACATTTTACTACAGTACTAAAATTGTTAGTACTAGCTACTTTAAGCAGTATTACTGATTATTTCCCAGTCTTTTTGACTGTAAAGTACAAATTGATTTTGTTTTTATTTACCCTTTGAACATTGTTCCCATGTTGGTTTTCCTATCCCCAATACCATACCCTAGACATATTTGTTTGTATTAGTCAACTTGGTTTAGACCAATTTTTACATGATAATCACAACTCTTATTAATTACTAAAAACTACCACAACAAAACAAGCTCTTTCAGTAAACGCCATAGCCCCACTCTTTTTGTTAACCTAGTTTTTGACTATGTGTAAACTTATTCTTATATATTGGTTCCTAGGTGTTTTTACTTGCTTGTTAGCAAAACTAGGTGTATCAAGTCCTTTAGTTTGTACAGACACATACTCATCATCACTATCTGATTCATACTCCTCAATGATAGGAGCATCAGACCAAACCTTAGGTTGAACTTCTATATTTGATTCATTGACAACTGGTTCAGACACTAATTCAGAAGGTTCTGTACTAATGTTAGAGTTACAGGTATTAAGTTCAGTTGTTTGGGATTCAGATTCACTTGGTTGGGTCTTTTCTGGACCATATGTATATTGTGAGTCATCTATTTCAATATCAGGTCCAGAGGGCATATAATTCCCTGTCATGGGTGGGGGGTACTACTTGCATTTCACCTGTTTTAACAAGCCTTTTATGCAAAGGTGGATTTTCAAAATCACTTTTATTGCCCTTAAAGACACTTTGCAAAACTTCATTTTCATAACTCAAAATCCCACTATATCTGTAGTCACCATACCCGAGCCCAAATTTATCACTGGCACTCATAGGATAATTTACAATTTTACCAAGATGTTATCCCAAAAGCTTTAATCCATTTCACAACATAAGCTATATCAATAAGCAATCAAAGATAGAAAAGCATAAGAGAAATGTGAAATATTATTATAGAGAAATAACGAGGTGTGAAGCTTACACACACCACCAAATGAAAAAATGGCAACCACACCCTCTCCATGTGTGGAGAAGGTGTTCATTAATACCTTGAGCCTGAGAGTCTTAATGGGCTTTCCTAACTTGGGCGGCTTGGCTTTTCTTTGGGCTTTAGCCCGCAAACAGGACAATATTAGATTACAATCCAAGCCGCGTTGAACTCGACTAGCCTATACTAATAAACAATACCTAAATTACGACAAATAAGACCGATAACCATTCTTGTTCGACTTATATAAAATTATTAAGGAGGCTAACAATCTCCCCCAATGATTGAGTCTCTTTCTTCACACTCCTCCGTACCACCGATGACGTTGAGGATGTGATTTTTGACGTTTATGCTTTGCCTTGTTTTGGTCTTGTCTTGTTTGTAATGGCTTTGATCATTCATGCTTTGTGATCTTGATCTTGAGCCTTTATCATTTGACTTTGAGTTCTTGATATTGATATCTTGGCATCATCTCCTTGAACATGAATCATCATGATATGACTTTCTTGATCCAACTTGTGCTCTTGACCAACATGCTCATACTTGTTACATTCTTGTTTGACATATGTGATTATAAGTCTAACAATCTCCCCAATTGATGATTCTTTATTTGACTTGCGGTCTCCGCTTTTGATGGTGGGGAAGTTTAGAATCAACTATCTTGATGTTGAATGATTGACTTTGAAAGCTTGAGTATGAGCATGTGGTTTATGAATCCGACTTTGCTGGAATGAGGCTGCAACACCGTCGTCTAAACCTGAAATAAGACAGTTAGCAATAAAAGATGAATATGGCTTTGTCATTCATCTTGACTTTGGTTGCATTAACCTCCGGTTTCCCGTTTTATAGTATAAATACTATACCTATTGATTCAGTAATTCAAAGAAATCTCCTTGACAGGGTTTCCAGCTCAAAGCGTAGGATCTTCTAACACAGATGTATTAGATTCACCATGCTTGCTAGTTCCTCATTACCGGAATGTCTCAAAGCAGAAACAACACGTTAAGAGTGGAATCAATAGTTACAATCCTTTCTGTTAAGTCATCAATTCATTTACTGGACCAAAATTGATATCCAGTTATCACAAGCTTGATTCATATAGAATCTTGCAAGTCACCTACCAAGAGCTTGTTTGATGTTGGCTCAAGCAGGATTTCCATCTTCACTGTGAATACTTAAGTATCACTCGGATGTTCTGGCAAGATCTCAAGGATAATGCGTAGGACTCTGTATTACAACTTGTGAACTTTATGGTGTTCAACAAGTGTATTTTGACATTGTGTCCTAATGAGATTTATAATTTGATCTCTTCTTGGCTCTAGACTCGATTTGTGCACTTTTGGTTTTGGTAATCGGAGGCTGGAGCAAACTGCCACCTATTCAATATTAACAATCTCGGAGTGAGATGTCAATAGATAACGTGTGTATCTCCGTGACAAATGAGACAAGTTTCTTTTGAGAGAAACCCGAATGGCTGGGAAGGGTTGTGCATTGCATCACTGGGTCCATGACGTCGTCTTCAATATCAACAATCATCATTGTGATTTTGATAGATTATGTATTGACCCGGTTTCTGCCTAAGTTGTGTGGAGGGCTTCTTTCTTTTCACCCTTTATCCATACATTTCTTTTTTATTCTTCAACCCCTTCAATGCTTACCAAGACGTCATTACTAACACCTTGTTGTGATTGTTCTAGTGTTAGATCAATCTTAGTCGGCATTTTTCCCTTTTACACATTCTTCTCCAATCATACCTAAGGACTGCTATTTCTAACTATGGAGTGTCCTTGGGTAGATCCCTCCGGTTCTGGTTGGATCGTAGACCTTGAATACCTAAAAGCAACCACCTTATGACTTCAGAATCGTCGTGAAATTAATAGGTTGTTGGGTATAGAGATCGAACCATAAAACCATTTTCTGACATTGTTATTTTCAAATACTCCCCCTACACATGTGCTCCGAGATTCGAAATTGTTTAGCACATGAAGGAAAGAGTTGCACTTAGAGTCTTTAAGATCACATTCTTCTTTATCATATTTTAATCACATTTTCTCCCCTTATTTTAAATAATAAAACACTTAGTATTTGAAATACCAATTGATTAAAATTTGACATGAAAAATTCCGCTGTGAGAAATTATACCATGATATGCATGAAATTCAGATTCCAACAGCTCCCTTCAACATATATGTGGGATACAATATTTATAAAACTTGTGACAATAGAATGAAAAATTGATATACACCACAAAATGTGAAGACGGAGTGGATGCCTTAGTGAACAATGTATAATTAAAAATTGACATTATAAGTTTTCCACACTTTTTAAATTCACAGAAATGTGTTTGGAAACAAAAATTGACATTATAATGTGATAACCCAACACATTAATAGGCATTGTTTAAAAAAGCGGGAGCTCCCCTCAGAACTTGATTCCACATAAAAATTTACAGTTCTAACTGACAACAAATTCTTCGAAAATTATTCGAGAGGGAGTGTAGAAACACACAAAATTTAACAAATAACTACTTTATATGGAAAAATACCATAAATTATAGTTTGTAGACAATTTTGACATTGAAAGTTCTTTTGGAAAAATTTGTGTTCAACGATTTTTAAAAACAAGATGAAGGACTTCTCCTTCTATTTAAAGTAAGCGCACTGGGCGTACACTTCCCTATTACATTCGGGACTGATTTATCACTGAAATGTACTTATGTCAAGAGAAAAATTTAGAAATGACAATGTTTGTAAAGCAGTTGAAACTCCGCATCGGAACTCATTTACACACCCGTGACGATGTTAATCAACATTTCTAGGTACGTAAATGTTAACGATTCCAAAAGAGACCATGTCGTGAAGATTCTTTTTGTATTTTGAAATTTTCTGATATTGTATTTTGTTTTTCTAGTATTATATTTTTCTAATTTCTTTTGTTGTTTTTATATTTATCAGTATTTTCTTTTTCAAAAATTTGTATAAATCAAAAAGGAAAGAAGAATATAAAAACATTTACAAATTGATGTTGATGGATCAAGCAGATCAATTGCCAGAACCTCCAGTTCAACTGGAGTCAAACACTCATACGAGTAGTCGACAAAGACGTTAAACCTAACTTCCGATAAAGCTTTAGTGAACAAGTCAGCTAACTGGTATTCAGTTCCGACAAAGAATAATTCAACAATACCCTTTTCAACCTGTTCCTTTATGAAGTGATATCTGACATCGATGTGCTTGGATACGGAATGCTGGACTGGGTTGCACGAGATGGTTATGGCTGCCTTTGAGTCACAATACATAGGTATTTTATCAAAGTGGAAGCCATAATCTGTGAGCTGAGTTCTCAACCATATAACTTGTGCGCAGCACGAAGATAAAGACTCATACTCGGCTTCTGCTGAAGACATTGAGGTGTAGTCCTGCTTTTTGGATGACCAGCTGACTAACTTATCACCACCTAGAAATTGTATGCCACCAGATGTACTCTTACGTGAATCGCGGACCAGCCCGCGTGATCTGAATCTGAAAAAGCAGTTAGTTCGAAACCGGTGTCCTTCGGATACCAGAGACCCATGTTATTGGAGTCTTTAAGGTACCGAAAGATCCGTTTAACCGCAGTGAGATGTTTCTCAGTCGGTTCCGCTTGATAGCGAGCACAATAACATGTGCATGCACAATATCTGGTCTAGCTTGATGTTAGTACATGAGTGCATCGACCAAATACTAACGATATTTGGTTTTGGTTGACCGGAGTACCACTCAAAAATCAGCATCAAGGTGTATTATGTATCCATAGGTGTAACCAATGCTATCACATGAGGGTCCATACCATGCTTTCTAAGTATCTCTTGAGCATACTTAGCTTGGTTTTAAAAAGATACCACGAGGGGATTGGTGGAGCTAAATTCCCTAAAAAGAAATTTCAGCTCCCCCATCATAGACATATCAAACTTGCTGTGCATTAGTTTTTCAAATCGTTTTGAAAGTTTTGGGTTCGTAAACCAAAAATAATGTCAATCAACGTAAATTAGGCACAAGCCTTATGTCTTCCCATGTTTAGTATGAACATAGTTTTGATCAATAGAACCTTTGGGAATCCTATGGAGTACCAGGAAAGTTGGAAAGTTTCATCATACCAACGCTCTTGGTGCTTGTTTGAGACCAATAATGCTTTCCCCTTTGACGTAAACTTTGTCAGGATGATGATTGGTCAACAAAACCCCTCTGGTAGGTTTACGTACATGCTTTCCTTCAGAGGTCCGTAAAGAAATGCTGTTTTAACGTCCATTTGGTACATTGTAAATGATTTGTGTGCAGCATACGCAATGAACAGTCGTACAGCCTCCAACCGAGCAACAGGTGCAAATGACTCTTCGAAATCAATTCCTTCCTTTTGAGCATATCCCTTAGCCACAAGACGAGATTTGTTGCGAAAGATATATTTTTCCTCAATTCACGTTTGTTTTTCGAGAAGCCACATTAAATTTAAAGACATTTTTGCAAAGTGGTCTGTCGACTATTCCCATACAACTAGTCATCAAAACTGATAAGTTCTTTCCTGCATTGAATTAATCCATGCAGAAACCAGCCATGGCTACTTTGATGTTCTTTGTTCGGTTCGACTCACGAGTGAGTGCGAACATACACAGCTCGCCATCTGTTTTAGCTGACGTCTAGTTCTAACTGATTGAGAAGGATTTTCCAATGACTTGTTCTAAGGATGATCTTTTTGTCCAACTTGTGCGAAGGATAGGTGTTGATAGAAAGTATGCATGTTTGACGACTCAACATGACGAGACGATGTCTCCCCTTGATCTTGTACCGGTGTACTGAAGATGTTGATAAATTCATCGTCATCAAATTGTGCATTTTCTGTATTGGTTTCTGCTTGAATAATGTTCTCAGGTGCAGTGACAGTTGGTACATGAGTTGGAGTTTGATGTGTTGAATGAATGTTCAATGGAGGTGGATCTGCAACATCGGTTGTTGTAGAAGTGTGAGTTGTGTTATGTTGTTGACGTTTATCGGGATTATCAGCAGCATGTACAGCGGAAGACTTTGACACAACATGAGAAGTTCCATTGAGTAATTCACTGAACATCGGACTATAAAGCAATTCCAGCTCATTTGACGTTGTTACTGTCTCAGCAACTTGAGGAACATTTTCTTGATATTGTGGACCGGGACTTAAACTGTCTTGTTCAAGTACCGTCGTTGAACATTGTGGACCGGGGTCAGAACTGACATGATCTGACGCCATTTGAGGCAATTCGTCAAAGTTAACATGAATTGTTTCAACTATCATTCTTGTTCTCTTGTTAAATACCCTGTAAGCCTTTGACTGAGTAGAATAGCCAACAAAAATACATGACAGTCACCTTTTTTCCTTCATTTATCAAGATTTTCGCCATTCTGATGATTTATCATAGATAACCAAAGATATGAAAGAACTTGACTGAACGGTTTTCCGGGCAATTGTATGATATGATAAGGTGTTTTCTCAGTCGAGGAACTAACAAAGTGAACGTTTGAGACACATGCTTGTTGCAATTGCTTCAGCCAAGAAGAACAAGGACCTTATAGCGGCCTTAGCATTTTGTTCGAGCATGCCACAACAAGAGTACGTTTCCGTTGTTTCGAAACGCCGATTTGTTCAGGTGTTCGAGCATTGACATATTCGAGTCTAAGTTCCCTCTATAGCAAAGATGCAATAAGAGATTTATTATGAAATTCCGTGCATTTGTCAGTTCGACTTGTTTGTCACTTGACATGAAGTCCTCTTTGGACAATGTGCGGTAAATCAATGAGAACTCCAGGTGTTTCGTCTTTGGACCTCAAGAAGTGAGTCCAAGTATATCGGGAGAAGTCATCAACAATTACAAGAACATATTTCTTTCCATTAATGCTTTCTACTCGCATTGGACCACATAAGTCCATGTGTAGAAGTTGTAACCCGTCATTTTGAGGCTCGGGGTAATTCTTAGTGTGAAAAGACTATCTTTTTGCCTACCCAGCTCACAAGAAGAACACTATATCTTTGACGAATTTCCAGCTTTGGAAGGCCATACACAATAATAATTCTATAAAAGCAAGTTTAATGGAGTCGAAGATTAAGAATAGACGACGAGGCCAAAACCAAGTTGAGACGATGTTGCCATATAGCCCTTAAGCAAAATTTGATTGGGAGAAGTTGAGTCTTGAAGAGAAATGGAATACAAATCTGGCCCACGAGAACCTGAGAGAAGGATCTTTTCCCCTTCAAAATCACGGATGTAACAGGTAGACTTCCGAAAAGCAACTTCCAAATCCGCATCACAAAATTGACCAACGGAGAATAAATTGTGATTAAGCCCTTCGACGTAATAAACCCTTTTGATAGTAATCGTTCCTTGAACCAGATCTCCATAGCCAAGAATTGGTGCGATTTGATCATTTCCAAACTTCACCGTGCCCAGAAATTTCTCCACAAAATTAGTTAGAAGCTTGAGATTTCCGGTCATGTGCTTTGAGCACCCAGAGTCTACGATGAATAGAACTATCTCGACGAGCTGCAAAAGAATTAGAAGACAATGGAGTATTGGACACAGTGGAGCACCTAGGAGTCTTATGTTCCAAAATATTAGCAGTTCTAGATGCATTTCCTAGAGGCATACTAACGTTTGGATTAACATTTCCTTTTTCAGACTTAGGTTTCCATTTGTATCCAGATGGTGTATACTTAGGATACCACCAACTGGCATGTCTTACTAACTTGCTCATATAACTTCCTAGTTATGTTTCTAGATTTCTTGACAGTGGAGTCTGTTGCAACGGTTTTCTTACTGGATGTTGCAACAGATTTGTTCACATCATGCTTGGGTTCTGTAGTCCTAACAGGCACAGCCATTGGTTGTCTAGTCCTAGAATTCACGCCATTTATATAATGTAGAACACACAAATCATGATTGTCATTCAGCACACACTTTCCACAAGTAACACATACAAAGTTAACATTCGAGGTCTTAGCATTCAAACTGTCATTACACGCAGTTACAGACGTTTTATTATTTGAAAACTTAAACTTCCTACGGTGGTCTTCTACTTCTTGCTTCTTCCCTTAAAAAAAAAATGACTATTGTAGACATGACTCTATCTTCCAGATGATTGTCTTAAGGCTGTGTCTGGCTAAACACTAGTATTGGGAATTACTCCGCTGTAGAGAAAGACACACTTTGGTTAGGTTCCTAATGTCTTGATGCAACTGAGGTGTCAGTATGATTGGGCTTTGTGTGCAACTTTATACATTTCCTGTGCAATCACCATTTGTGGTTCCTGACAATTGGCAACCTATTCTGAGGTAAAATCTGTGCAGTGACTGGTTTTGAAAAATCATTTTGACACATTTTGGGTTTGGAACAGTCCTTTGACTTTTGAGAAATCATTCTTGCAAAGAATCTGAAAAGATAGATGGTTACCTACAATGGATTTGTCTTTGACTTTTAAAAGCATTCCGGTTGTCCGAATAACCGATGATTTATCAAACTTCGATTTCCACAGATTTTCCTTTCATCCTTTTTCTAATAATACTTCCTTCAACTCACATTTGCAATTCCATTGTCTGTAATTTAGGATTCAAGTCTTGAATTTCAAAATACTGTTACGTACATTCAGACATACTTTTGACTGATTTTCTTTGAAAGATATTCTTGTTTTTATCTTTTCTTTACAATGTTGTAAATCAAGTTCAAGATTAACGCATGTTTCTGAGAGATTCAAAATACTTTTGACATGTGTTTTACTCTTTGAAAGCACTTTACCAAGACTTCACACTTTTCCAAGGTTTCTCCGTAATCCACATTGCAAATCAGTTAATTCATCTAAGTCTTGTGAATCTTCCAAGTATCGCATTCATGTGATCACATAGTAACAATCCTTGAAAGACGGTCGATTTCATTCAAAAACTGTGTTTTTTGAGTTTCCATTTGAGACTTAAGATTATCTACCTCATCTTCAAGAGAATTAACATATTTCAAATCAGCAACCATTTCCTCTTTCAAACACAAGTGAAATCTTTCTAAATCCACATTGATTTTACTAATTTGGGGGCCAAAATTTCCTTCTATTGTGTTTTGAATGAAAGGATCGATGTTACCAAAATATGTTCTTTTGGCGATTGTTTGTTTGCAACGTTCCACTCCATCAAAAATCGTGCCAACACACTTTTTGATCTTGAAAAGTTCTTTAGAGCTTTGACACTTTTTATCCCAAGGAATGGATTCATCTATTCGTTTCTCTAACAAAGTTGGTTGTTTACGAAAAGACTCTTTGGAAAATTCATTATTAGTAGATGATTGACTCATCGTTGACATTTTTGGAAAAGCACAATCAATTTCCACCTTTGACGCATAATTCACATCATTATACTTATCAAGTTCCGCTTGGAACTTCTTAAGGTCTTTAAACATCAACTGATTAGTCTTAGACAATTCATTGTTTGCTTCTTTGAAATGGTTATTTGATGATTCTAAACTTTTATTTTTAGTTTTAAAATCCTTAATTTCACCTTTCAATTTTTCAACTAAAGCCTTGTTTGATGATTCCAAAAATTTATTATGGTTTTTGCTATCATCAATTTCACATTTTAGTTTCTCGATTAAAGAAGCAAGGAAATCACGTTCTTGATCAAGATCATCAGTATCATCCTGGTCATTTTGATCTCTATCATAACATATATCTGTTAGGAAATATTGTAAAGTACTACTGGCAGATAACAAAGTACTGTTAGTGATATTAAAGTACTGTTCATTATGTTAAAGTACTGTTAGTTATAGAAAAGTACTATTAGCAATATCAAAGTACTGCTTATAATAGTTTTAGAGTTTTAGAAGGATTGTACTAGGAGAAGATATACATGACGAGTTGTATTAGGAGAAGATAAGCATGGCAGGTTGTAAGCCTAATAGGGTTAATCCTTGATGTCTATAAAAGGACCCCTTGGAAGGCATAGTTATATATAAGTACGAGTCTTAGAAGAAGTGTTAGCGATTAGTATTATTAGTGTTTAGGAATCTGCAAAGTTAGGCAGGTTCAAGGTGTGATAATAAAAGTAATCTTTTGATTATTGCTGTGTGTTCTTCTTAATATTATCAATTAGATTCTGCATAGTTGATAGTATTCAGTGTCAGCGTTTCATAGTTATTATCTTGGATTTATTCAAGGTAGTAATATCCTTTACAAGCTAAAGGTTCAACATATTAGAGTACATCGATCCTACAATATCCGATGAATCAATAGTTATATTGGTGTCACCTTGTTCCTTTAGATATATGTCATTACTAGATTCAGGTTGCTCAGGATGTTCATTTTCCATGGCAAACACATTATAATTGTCATTATTGTCTTGTACCTTATGCATTGGCTCATCATCAAAGATTGGTCCAGAATTGTCAACTGGATCTGGAGTAACCTTTTGAATCTGTGCCATGTATATATAATGTGCTTCTAATTCTTGATCATCAGACTCATCATCAGTGTCATCCTTCTAATCAGCTTGCTCTGCATTCAACTGAACCTCAACTTCCTCTTGCTTACACAATAACATCTTTTCCTTGTGATAAGCTGCATCCTTTACTTGTTTTGTTTTTTGACATTCCCTTGATACATGCCCATATTCCTTACAGTTATAACACTGAATCTCATACTTTTGCACAACCTGAGTACCTACAATTTCCCTAGCCCTAGTAACATTAACTGCCCTCTGATTATCATACCCAGTACCTCTGTTGAATCTTGGAGAATTATCTTGATTAGCTCTACTGGTGTTTGATGAAGTTCAAAGGTTGTTATTGGTAGGTTTATAGATTCTCTTGAACGAGAGAGAAATTAAAGCCATGAGTTTGTCAATCTCCTTTTCCTTTGACATTTCATCATCTTCAGTAACCGTTGTAGGTTCTTGATCATAAATTGGGGCAGAAGAGTTAACAATTGCTTTTCCTCTATTTCTGGTAGATTGTTGTGATATGTTAGAGGAATATTGAGTGTTTTGAGTAGGATAGTTTTGAGGATTGTAAACTGGTTGTTGTTGAGCAACAAGTGCAAGTGGATTAGCAGTACGTGCTAGTCTTTCAACTCTTATCTAATTGACTTCATTCTGGTGTCGCTTGAGGATGTCATAAAGTTTATGATAGGAGATAGTCTTCAGCTCTTAAATCTACTTAACAAGTGTCACAAACCTTTTCCATTTTGGTTGTAGTTGTCACAAACCTTTGCCATTCTGGTTGTAGTTGAAGTAAGAACTGGATATTCACTTGATGATTAGTAACATGACACTGATTTCTGACTAGCTCATTCATCATATTGTAGAACCATGAATAATACGATTCAAGTGATTCACCATCCCGTGATGTGAATTTTCCAAATTCCCAATACAAATTGGTTTCAAGATCTTGAACATTGATTGATTCACCTTGTTTCAACCTTTCAATGGCTTTCCACATTTTACATGCATTAGGACAAGCATCAAATGTAGAGTAGATATCGTTATATATCCCTGTGAGAATGATCTGAACGGCTTCATCTTCGGCATTTAGTTAATCTCGTATGTCTTGTGAAACATTTTTATAGTTCTCCATATACCTTTCTATAGTTGTTTCAGAACTACCTTCAGCAACTAGAACTGTCTTCTCAGTCCATTGATACGTGTATGGTGGATTTTGGAGACAATAGTGGATGACTTCACAGTTAGGTTTGGTGTCAATGTATCTCTTGATTATGGATTTCCACTTAACGTAATTACCCGGTGCTAACATTGGTGGACGATCTTTGCTACCCGCTTCTATGATAGCATTATGAAGAGCATTCGATTATTGAGTTTGCATATTGGTATTTGAATTTGACATTATGATAAAGTTGTGAATAGATATCGGATCTTAAGTGTTATGAAGTGTTGATTGTATTGTGGATGAATGCGATTAACCTCCACGGGATTTTACAACTATATGATTAAACCGAGAATAAAATGAATTACTTGTCGGGATTTTACAAAATCAATAGAAAAAACCGTGAAAGTAGAATTGAATTGAAGTTAAGATTGATGAATTAATTTGTTATTAAACGTTTTAAGTACAAGGTAAATGGTTAATTAAGGTCCAAAGTCCAAAGTCCAGTTAGAGCAAGGTTGAAAAAGTCACAAACAGTTGGTAAACCGTTGAATACAGATATTAAATCGCTGTCAAATTTTCTAGCAAACCGCTGGCTAAAAGATCTGTTAAACTGTTGTCTATAAAATTAATCAGACCGCAACCTTCTAATACTTGATACAAAACACAACACTTTGCAAAGAGATAAACCGCAACAATTACAAAACGCAACAAGGACAAAACGCAATCTGTCTTTCTACAAAATGCAACTTGAAGAAAATCTCAACCTGTAGACAAAACTCAATAGCAAAACACAATCAGTTAGAGAAAAAATGCAACACACTCGTGTAAAGACAAAACACAATCTGCTTGAGTAGACAAATCGCAGTGATAGATCTCGAACAAAACGCAAAGAACTTAAAACGCAATTTGATCAATACAAAACGCAACTTTAGGAATTTTTTTTGCAGCATAACGGTTGTATTAGCTTGAAAAGGGTCTTTAATCAGGCAAATCTCAATGCCTATGTAACAAAACGCAAGAACCTTTGAAGATACAAACCGCAACTCCTTGAAGGCAAAACGTAATGCAACCTAAAAAAAACACAAAACGCAACTTGTAGGGACAAAACACAGTTCGTACTTTTTAGGACCACAAGTCACTTTCAATGAGTCATTTTCACTTGGTACTCTCTTGTCTCCAGCCAAAACGCAACCACGAATGTAGCAAAATGCAAGCAAGAAACAAGGTCTCATCAGGCTCAAAATCCACCAAATTTCTACGAAAAAACTTGACACAAGACTCGAATAAGATCTATGTCGCGTTCAAAACCAAACCTTGAAAACTTTTGAGCCGAGACTTTTGTAACTCAAATAGCAAACAAGAGATGAAATTCGTGTAAGGTTATGAGAGTCTTGAAATTATGACAATTTGAGAACCAAGAATCATACGAATTCAAGACCTTTTGATGTTACTATGCCACGAACTCCACACAATTACTAAACACCCCTTGGCGAGTGATACCACTTGTTATCCCTTGATATAATCCAAACATAACTTATAAATAAGCACCAATAAGCAAGAAATGAGAAGAAAACTTAGAGAGAGAAACAATGAGAATATTAGATTAGAGTGAGAATGGTGAGTTACAAACAAGAGCATGAGCAACCAACACCCTCTCCATGTGTGGAGATGGTCCTTTTTAAACTCCTAGCCAACATGTAGGCATATGGGCTTGTTACTTGGGTCGGGCTTGGCATATCTTGGGCTTTGAGCCCGAAACATGGACAATATTAGATTACAATCCAAGCCCATTTAACCCGACTAGCCTATTAATTAACAAGACTAATTTTGACTAATAAGACCGATAACATTCTTGTTCGTCTTAATAAAATTAAGGCTAACAGAAAACAAAGATGTGTTTGCATGGAAACCTTCGGACATGACCGAAGTCCCTAGATGAATCATTCAACACTCCCTAAATGTAAATGTGATCATCACTCTGGTGGCCCAGAAACAAAGGGTTTTGGGTCAGGAAAAGAGTAGAGCAGTAATGAAGGAAGTTAAAGAATGGGACACGGCTAACATTATGAGGTCGGTCCGTTACCCGACATTGATCTCTAACCCAGTACTGGTGAATAAGGTAGACAACACATGGGGAATATGCATTGATTTCAAGAATGTCAATTTGGCATGTCCAAAGGACTACTACCTGATGACATCAAACATCACTTTTATAGCATCATTTATCCCATGAAATCCCCAATACACCGTGGTCCTTACTCCAAGAACTCCCTAATACACCGTATCCCACATCGCTCGATACGTCATATCAATCAATTTCCAGACTCTATAAATACAACTCCCTAAACTCAGTTTTAGGTATGCAAGTGAAGCCCTAAACAACCAAGTTGACCAAGAGACGAATAAAGGAGCATAGAAGGTCAGAAAAGAGCCTCAAGATCATAGGAAAACTCTTATAATCTTCGTGCAAACAAATACGCGTTCGGTTAAGGTTTCTTTTTTTTAATCGTTCATATGTTAAACTGTGTGTATTTTTACAATGACTATCGGTTGATACCTTTAGGTATCAGCCATGTTTATGAAGGTTTAATGTTTGGTTTGTTTATATTGATTGCTTAATTTATCGTTGATTGTTGATTATGTTTATCAATTTATACTTGTTTATGTGATTAAGTATGTGACCTATCATTCAACTGGGTCTACTCCTACATATTTAATACGCTGCAACTTCGGTGTTGTTTGGGCATAGGCTAAGTGTCTAGGATAGCTCTCCATATTGCAACTTATATATCTAGAATCATAGGATCACAAATATTGACCTATCTTTACCAATGGTTTAGTGAGCTTAGTTGGACTAGCAGGTGACCCTGGGATCAACGAGAACGTTCTTGTTCCATTGGTAAGGACTCGGACAGTGGACTACTAGTATATAAGATGTCGTTAAGCAGTAAGTGGGTAAAGTCTCGATGAGCTAGAGTTTAGTAAGAGCACCATTATTTCCTAAGATAGATTATAATCGGCAAAAAGGATGCTTTATGCGGATTTGTTTAATTGTGACAGAATTAGCGTGTCTAGGTTTTAGGAAGAAGTACCGCCTAAATCTAGGAATGATATGCCGCCTCAGGATAAGCACTCATTGCACTAAATAAACAAACCTGCGTTTTATCAAATTATTCATGGTTGATATGTTTTACTTACATTAGTTCTTGACCGCTCCTTTATCGTTTGTTCATCTTCTTGTGTGTATTTATTGCTTTACTTGTCATCAAAACCCTAGGTTAGATATCAAAATTGTTCTAGTCTCTCAGGCTGAAACCCCCTTTATCATTCGATTAGGTCTAACTTAGGTTTTGCATAAACTAAATTAATTTAATACTAACATAGATAATTAAAATAATAACAGTATTAAGAATTAACGCTTTCCCTCTTAGTGATCGACACCTTACTTACCAACGAAGCTACATCTGATCAGGTACACTGCCTGTTAAAGTGTTGTTTTTAGGTATAGTCGGCAAAATTATAAATACTATAACTAGATAACAAATAATCCCTACGCACAATGACACGTTAAGTTTTTAGCGCCGTTGTCGGAGAGTGAAGTTGTTTAATTCTTGTATTTATTAGTATTTTAGTTTAGATTTAGTTTAGTTTAGATTAACTTGCATAATTATGTGTTTGTTTTTATGTGTTTGATTTCTGCATTGTATATTTTTGCGTATTGCATGTTTGTGTGTTTTTATGCATTGTTATGTAACCTTTTGAGTCGAATACTCAATACGGTGTATTCAATTTATTAGATACGGTGTATAATTTTTTTCTAAACCAATATAGCATATTCGACTCTAAATATCCATATGGCGTATTTAATTTACTGAATACGGAGTATTTGTCTATTCGACCGTTTTCTTTCCTAGCTGTTTTATTACAGGTTAAATTGGAGACCCCAACATTACTATGGAAGAGTATATCATGCTTGAGGAAGAAAAAGCTCATAGGCGTGGTAAGGTGTATAACTGGGAAACTGCTACGTATGGTAAGATCTCGTATGATGAAGACGTTCACGACCTCAGATCTGTTGAAACTAAATTCCCAGCTATAGTCTTTAATGACACGTTAACATATGAAGTAGCACTCTTATGTGAACCCACGGTAAGTCCTCTTATCGAGGATCAAATTGACTTTAGAATATCGTTTGACGAATCCAACGATGAAGGTTACACGGTAATTTATGACAAAAATTCATTTTCTTATAAAATATTTTATGTCAACGTTTTGAAAATGGATTCGGAAAATGATAATAATAAAGTCAATATGCCTTCGTTTCTGTCATCCAAAACTACAGTCAGTTATTTTGATTATTTTGACTACTTCAAAGATTTTGAGAAAGAGTTCCTAGCCATTGCCTACAATGATGCTCTAACATCTAAGTCAGATTTCTCTGAACCTACTGTATGTCCTTAACATATCGATAAATTTGATGAAACATCGTTGTCCGAATGTGATGATGAGGAATGAAACGTTATATACTTTAATGATCTATTTCCTTTAAACGTAATTTATCCCGATGATTTATCGGATAAGGACAATGATGATGATAAAATCGATATCAAACACTCTTTGGGGGATAATGTAATAAACATCAATACACAAGGGTCAAATAAGCTTTTGGAAACAAGTTATGATTCAATTACTAAAAGTTTCAATATGAAAAGTTTTATCAAGGAATTAAATGTTAATATCGTGACTTGGAATTGTCTTACCAAATGGATGCCATTCATTTTTATAATTAATAATTTATATGTGCCATTTGGCATCCCGTTCGACCCCAAGTAGTTTTATAAGGATGGGATTAAATTAAGGCAAGTCTAACTTAAAGACTTTTTTGTAAACAAAAGTGCTTGTCGGGAGACAACCCGCAATGTATTTTCAATTTTCTTATCGAGTCTGTCTTCCTAGAATGTGAAGAAACATGTAATCTAATGATCTACCAAGAACAAGAGAGAGATGTGGGTTGTGATGTTTAGAGAGAGAAAGTGATGGAATGGATGATGATGTTACTATATGGAAAATATGGAAGAAAATATTATAACCCAAGTGTTATAAGTATTTCCTTTAAATTCGGATATTAAAGATGGGTTATACCCAACACAAACGAGTCTTGTTGAGATGATGTAATGGAGTGGAGATGGATGTGACGATGGGATAGGATTTAGTTATTGGATGTGTAAAGTTGAATTGATGGCTGTTGAAGTTGTTGTTGTTGATCGAGTCAATTGAGTCTTATATGGGTCTGATCTACTCTCCTTCTTTATTTATGTCAATGTCAGTTAAGTTAGAGTGACTCAGTTGAGTTGACCGAGTTAACTCGGTAATTACCGAGTAGACTCGGTCGAGTTATGGTGCCATTTTAGATCGGTTCCAACTGGCTTGCAAAATCGATCGGTTCCACTCGTTCGGGTCTTAAAGAAATCAATTAGATCGGTTCACTTATAAAAACAACTGGTTCGATTCCTTCTTGAAAGAAAGCTAGATCGGTTCCATCTTGAAAAAAAAACTAGATCGGTTCTTGTGGATTTTTGACTAGTTCGGTTTCGACTTGGTTTGAACTCGTTCGGTTGATGAAGAAATGGCTAGATCGGTTTGGTGACTTGACTAGATCGGTTTGTTAACTCATTCGGTTCCACAAGACACCAAAACGTACTTGGTTGCTAAAATATTAGATTTGGTCTCCTCTTGTCTTTCAAACGTTTGGACCACAATGGATAAGCAACTCAAAATAAGCCACAAGTTCAATAAGCCACGAAGATGAAAGTAATAAGCTGTAAATAAGCTTGACAGCCACAAAACAAACAAAAAACCAATGACTCTATAAGCTTGACATAAGCTCGAAAATAGGTTCATACACATGAAACCACCACAAGTGACAACAATGACATATTTTAAAGTCACAAATTTTTAAATAAGTATAGATTTGAGACCAAGAAACCAACCGGACAAAAATCAAAAACCGACCCAAGAGTGTGTAGCCATGGCTCTTGATACCAATTGTAAGATTCATGAAAACTATGATCCGGTGGTCTTGGTGAGTCAAACCACATGATAGCCATTTTAGTGAGAGAGAGTAGTGAGATGGAAGATGAAGTTGATATTAGATGGAAAATGAATGAAAGATACAAATGACTTCACCCCTCTATGGAAGCCATAGAGGGGTATTTATACCACCACACATTACATAGGAATCCTATAATGACAACACTAGTCCCTATGTGTGGTGATATGGTAAACTATGGTAATTTTGTAATGTCGTCACGTAAAAGTGAATTCTCAACAATCACAACCCACATCTCTCTCTTGTTCTTGGTTTTAGATCATAAGATTACATGTTTCTTTAATTAGTATCAAGAGCCATGGAGTGGTGTGTTTAGTTTTTGTGTTTGTCTTGTGATTTGTGTTCAAAATCTTTATAAAGAACAAAATTT
>BQNB010115559.1:0-21538 GCA_026074375.1 Tanacetum coccineum
TTTGACAAAGAAATTGAGCAGTTAGTAAATGAATATGAATTAAAAGCAGGGAGGAAGAGATATGCGTTGGAAGAAGTATGGGGAAAATGTGAAAAATTTCATGATTCAACCAAACAGTGGTATGATGAAGGATTTGAGGAAGAGGAACTTTGGGAAAATAGAATAGAGGAGATAGACTATACACCTCCGTTAGCTAAAAAGGAAACTTTTGAAGTCCATCGTTACACATTCAAAAATGGGAAAAGTTTCATAAGCATAACTAAAAAAATGAATGACGTCCTAACTTTAGGAAGAGTTAACGGATCAAGATTTATTAAAAAAACTAGAAAGGAGATAGACAAAGAAGGAGGAGCCCCTTGGAAAACATAGAATTAGGATGAGTCTAACTTAAAGACTCGGTAATAAACAAAAGTGCTTGTCGGGAGACAACCCGTCTTTAATTAATAAAATGCATTTAGGATTTTGAATATTAGTTGGTTTTTGTTGGTTTCTAACTTATTTTTGTAGGTTTTCTCTACGAAGAAATAGGAATTCGAAGTCTCCTCGACTCGTATTCATGTGGTAGTAAGGTTCTGTCTTGGCGTAACCACCTAGGTTACGCCGTAACAGATATTATTACGGCGTAAAGTCATGTACTTGTTATGCCGTAACCTTCTTAGTTCAAATATAAAAATTTTAAATCCACATGTTTACGGCATAACCAATACCATGGTTACACCGCAAACCTTTTCTGAAAACTAAAAATTAGTTTGAAACCTTTTCAAAACCCGTGTATAAGTAAATGAACTTTGTGGGTGTGTTCTCTGTAAACCCTCACAAGACTTCACTCGTCCACTTGGGACACCAAGTGGTTTAAAAGGCTTGTTGCATATGCTAAATGCAACCGTGATTCCTATGAAAGTGAGTTAGATTGTAGTGTATATTTATCCATGAACGTTTAATGCTCTTTGTTGTCTAGTGATTTTAGGGGAAACGAAGTTGTTCTATAGACACTTTGTAAGAAGTCAACTCTTGCAATTATCACTCAGAGAAGAGAGCAACACTCAGGGGAGTCTTTTGCTATAATTCTACTCTTCATTATTTCATTTCCTTAATTGTACAATAGGGACATTGTACAAACTAACTTTGACATGTTTGCCTTCGATTTCCTAGTTTTCTTTGAAAAATGGTGCTAATTTTAAAATTTTGACATGTTTTTCTTACTAAAATAAAATTAATCTTTGCCGAGCACATTATTATCCTGTAATTAATTTGGTGAGATTAATCCTAATATTCTGTTTTCATCTATTATACATAAAATCCACCAAATACATGAGTGTGCTGGTAGTATTGTAGACTTTAGAACTTGGCATGTACATCTTGTTAAGACCTAATTGGTTAGTTGGAATAGACTGTTTAAGAAGGCAACATCTTAGGAAATTACCCAAAAAGCCTATATATGTGTGTGTTTATCGGCTTGTCACACTGACTTGTTGACCTCCCCGTGTAAAACCCTAGTTGCGCTCACTACCAGTGTAAGATACCCCTAGATTTCCTTGTCAAGCCATTCTTGTTTAAACAATATATGTTTTGTTACACCATTTCGCCTTAGCCTACCCTGTAGTCTTTACTTTCTTTGTGTTGAAATCTTTGGCTACTTAAGTCCATGGTTCAGGGGAATGGGAAGGAAAACTTTATGCATTCATGGAAGACCAATCAATTATCATCTATAAAGACCCCCAGATGTTGCACAAGCAATAATTAAAGATATAAACTCCTGTAGCATTTGCATATTTATCATGAAGAAAATGAAGAAAAGCAGGTGCAACTAAAAAGCCATCCATGTGCTAAAAATGTAAAGATGGTGCAAAATAAAAAAAATATATGGAGCTAGTAGCCCATTATTGCACCAAGCCATTTCAACAAGTATAAAGAATGGAGCTAGTAGCCCATTATTGAAGATCAGGTTTTTGAACTCATACTTTTGGACCTTGGATGGATAGTAGCTAGTTATGACAGCCTTAGATTACTTTAGACTATTTGTTTCGTGTTTTTATCTTAACAACCATTAAAAGTGTATCCCATGTCTATCCTTACCCTTTATATCACCCAATAAACAAAATATCACCCATGTTGCCTTGGAGACTGTTTAGACCTTAATTCTAGTAGGTGGAGACTTGTGTACTTTTCAAGCTTATGATAGAATACATACTATGACTGCGCAATTGAGTGATCACCCCGAAATTGAACACTTAGTTTAGTAATGAGAGTTAAGTGTTTTTTATCCCTTTTTTGTGAGGTGTTCAGCTCTGATATTTTCTAGCATAAGTAACTTATAAATTCATTTCTTCAAGTCAAATTGGGGAAATCTTTTTATGAATTATTCTAAACGGTTCTACTTGAGGGCAAGTAGAAGTCAAGTGGGGGGATATTTGATAACATCAAATAGTTGATACATTTTAATATCAAATTCCCTATAAAAATGCTTACAAGTATGCTATTAATATATTAAAATGTTACTTAATTGTTAATATTCAGTTTTTAGGGACCAAATGAGCATTTTAGCAAAAGACAAGGGATTTGGACAAGAAATGCACTAAAGTGAAGAGTCCAAGGTACTTTATGGCGTAACATCCCCGAATGATTATGCCGTAACATACTCCAACGAAGAAATGAGTCATCATACCCTTTACGGCGTAAAGAGTCTCCAAGATTAAGCCGCAACATTCAAATCTAAAAGAGATGATGTATCTGACTCAGCGTTACGGCGTAACATATACAACAGGGCTACGCCGTAACATCCTTTTATGCATAGAAGATTGGTTGATTATGTACCAAGATTACGGCGTAACATCCTATAAGGGTTACGTCGTAAACCTTTCCAAGCCTATAAATAGTGCCCTCATCCGGCTCATTCAGCATCACTCACCACCACCACTTCACACACAGTTCTAAGGGGTGAACCAAAACCCTAAGGTTCGAAGCATTTCATTTGAAGGTCCAAGGGAGAAGCCACTAGCATACTTCTTGTATTTAATCATTCATTTTATTCTCTGTAAGAATTATGATGATTTAGTCCATGTCTTTATTCATTAATTCTTGCATTGTTGTTACTATAAGCGGCTAAGCACTCCTTGTGCTTGCCTAACCATGTAGTTACTGTTGTTGTGATTATGATTTCCTGTTTAATTATGGTTCTGTTAGATATTCTTATAGCCTTTCATTGATCCCCATGTTTTGGTAGTATATAGGGTGGCTTAGATCTTATTAATCCTGATATTAGACTTACCATGTTGAACCTAGGATTATTGGGGTACTAGGGTAGCTTGACATCTATCCCTAGTGTAGGAATTAAACAGATTACCGTCTTTGTCACATTAAATACTTATAAAGCATGGGAACTCTTTCAGAGGGGGTTAATAATCGGTTTAGATTATAGATTGGTCTTAAGGGTAGTTGAGGTTTAACCACTGCAAGCTTGGATGCCCTGCTCGTGTGATCGTAGGGGAATGTGGGATCGCAGAGTAAGCATAAGACAAACCTTAAATGAAAATTCGGGTTTGTCGACTTTAGAACCACTAATGGAACTTATAATTGAACATTGCACATGAAAATGTTATCATAGCATTGGTAATGAAATGGCTAGGTTAGCACGCCTTTCTCTCTGATATCTTCTATCTATTTATTTTATTGCATTTATTTTTCCGTAATTCTTAAAATCAATCTTAAAAACATTTTCAATCGTGACAATAATCAAATTAGAACTATTAAACCTTATCTCTTGGGACGACCTTGGATTTACCAAGCTACTGCACTATATACAACCGGGTTCTCTGCCCGTTAGTGCGTGTATCGGTAATCGAGTTTTATAAATTTAAAACTTGGTAAAAATATAATCAAAGCAAAATACGCATCAAGTGTGTCGACACTATTAGGGTTATTGAAATGGGCATTTTTTATATATTATAATAAAGTGGGCTGACATTTTGACCCATTATTTTTATTTGGGCCGACATTCCATCAGCAAGTAAAACATGAATCTGAATAAGATTCAAAATGAATGCTTCATATACAAAATTTATACATATTTACATCTGACTTGAGAACCCAAATTGTTAGTTTACACGGGAAGAGTATCTTATTAGTAGTAAATGTGTAAACAATAGTAATGACAGATTTTAGCATGGAGCCGCGTAGCCTTAAATCATCCATAATGACTGACAATTTAAATTCATATTTCCATGTCTCAAAGAACTCTATTTATACCACCAATAACGTCATATTGTTTTTCATCTTTTAAAATCTTATATTGATTTATTCACATATAAAAAATGGCTCCAAATTTGGTTTTGTTTCAAGAACTCGCTGATGCTGCTGGATCAACAAATTTAAGGGATCAAATGTATGTCCTATTCCAGAGGGCCGTATGGGAAGAAGAAGATTGTAGAAGAGTGTTGCCTAGCCAAATAAGTGAAGTGAATAAGCGGTTAAGCAAGCTTGAGGCTTACATTGTTGATATAAAGGTTCTTGGGCTTCGCCTGCTTGCTGTTGAGCCTCTTGGTTACATGATATAGATTCAAACCCAAGAAACAGATAAACTTAATCTATTGAGAGAAATGTTGGCTGAATCAGAAGTCCAGTTGCGTTGGAAGTGGTGGTATTGTTGCAAGGTTTTAACAATTGGCTTGTGAAAGGAGTCTATGATAGGGTGAATTTCTTGGTTATACTTTTTGGGTAAGGGTGTTGTGATTATGGGGTGTTGGGGTTAGATGTTCAATGTTATTTGAAATTTTTATGCTAACTTTATGTATGATGATTTATATTCAAGTGTTCTAGCATAATGTCATTTATGTATGCTGATTTATATGAAAATGTTCTAGCACATTCTTATTTATGTCTCTTAGATTGTTAGGAATTTAGTCTCTGAACCGATGACTCATTTAGTCGTAGACTGATTAGATTCTTCTATATAAAGATAACTTATCAGTGGTACGCATCAGATGTTGAAGTCATCAGCATATATGCTCTGCATTTATTGCTATTCCATGAATTAAATACTCATATCTAACATTTATTGTTATTTCATGAAGTACGAATATACAAATTGTTGTTGTAGAACATTCGGTCACGAAGCGTGGGTTCCCTGCTAGTTTATAGTATATGCATTTATCACTTTCATTTATGTTAAATCCATGTGAAATCAAAAGACTATCAAACTTCTCATGCCATTGTTTACGAGCTTGTTTCAAGCCATACAAGGATTTATCTAGCTTACACACTTTATGTTCTTGACCATGAACTACAAATCTTTCAGGTGGATCCATGTAAATTTCTTAATTTAATTTACCATTCAAAAAGGCCGTTTTAACGTCCATTTGATGCACAAAAAGATCATGTATAGATGAAAGAGCAATAAGCACATGAATAGACGTAATTCTAGTAACATGTGAGTTTGTGTCAAATAAATCTACATTCTCTCTTTGTTTAAATCCCAGCAACTAAACGTGCCTTAAACTTATCGACTGTACCATCTGGTTTTAACTTCTTTTTAAGCACCCATTTGCAACCTATCATTTTACAACCTGGTGGTAAGTCAACTAGATGTAATGTTCTATTTGATTCAAGAGATTCCATTTCGTCATTAATAGCTTCTTGCCACATATCAACATCTAGAGAATTTAAGGCTTCTTGCAAGTTAAATGGATCTTCTTCTAATGTGTATCGCAAAATTTAGGTCCAAAATTTCTAATGATTCTAGCTATCTTACTTATTCTAGGTTCACTATCTAAATCATCATTATTTTCGTTCATCCTAATCAAAGGCAAGTTACTAGATGAAGCACCCCCACTATTTGTCGATTTAAAAGGATATTTATGTTCATAAAAATTAGCATCATTCGATTCCAAGATAACATGAGAGTTTAAATCAAAGAACCTATATGCTTTACTATTGAAGGCATAGCTAACAAAGACACATTCATAAGCTCTACTAGCAAGTTTGATCCTTTTTGGGTCAGGAATTCATACATATGCTAAACAACCTTAACTTCTAAAATATGAAAGATTAGGAGTTTTATTTTTCATGATCTCATATGGAGAAGTTTTACTTTTAGACTTAGGAATTCTGTTAAGTACGAAACACACAGTCAAAAGTATTTCCCCCGCCGATGGAAAGTTGCACTAGAATTTAATAAAGTTGCAACTACTAGTTCAATAAGTGTGCGAGTTTTTATTTTAGATTTTCCGTTCATTTTTGGCGAATAAGGTGCAATTTTTTTCATGTACAATTCTATGTAATATATAAAACTCAATAAAGAGGGTTGAATCATACTCAGTACCTCTATTACTATGAAGTCTTTTTATTTTTCTACTAAATTGGTTCTAAATTTCAGCAACAAACACTTTAAACATATCAAGAGCATCGCTTTTATTTTTCATCAGGTAAACAAAAGTGTAATCAGAACAATCATCGATAAAAGTTATGAAATAACGCTTCCCTTTTCTTGTTAAAGTGCCATCAAGTTCACATATATCTGAATGAATTAATTCAAGGGGCTTAGTTTCTCTAATTACAGATTTATAAGGCGCTTTTGTAATTTTAGCTTGACTACAATATTCACATTTTTCAAAATCATTCAGTGATACTTTAAACATGCCATCAGTTGCATACCCTTTCCCCACAAACATCCCATTCTTAGTTAAAGTAAATAAATCAGCCTATGAACGAACCCTGCCTTGTTGAGAAGGTAACTCGAGACTAGATTCTTCCTTATCTCAAGAGTCTGCATAACATATTTAAGGATCACTGTTTTTCTAGAAGTAACCTTTAATTCTACATTCTCAATACCAGCAACATTGGTAGTGTGGTAATCTCCCAATAATACTTTTTTGTCCTCGGAAGCAGCCGTGTATGTCTTGAACATACTTTGATCATAGCAAACTTGGATTGTAGCACCACAATCTACCCACCACCCTTCTAATCTACCTATAATGTTAATCTCACAAATCATAGCTATTAATGGTAGCTCTTCAGTCAGTTTAGCACTTGGAGTAGTGTTTGGCCTGTTCCAACACTTGCGTGCCATATGACCCAGTTTGCCACAATTGTAAAAAGTAAACACATCAGTGTAACGCCCCGACCCAAAAGGGTAGAAGTATTACAAATATGGTGTCACATCAAAGGCATACATAATCATAACACAAGCATAAACAGCGGAAGTCTCAAATAAATAACCAAAGGAAAATAAGTCAACATGACTTAAGGTACATAAGTTCTTAAAGGACAAACATATCCAAACAAAATAACCGAAATAACGAAGATCTTGAAAAGAAACAAATCATATATCAAAACTAAGATCTCTAGGGTAAGTCCACACTCAGCACTCATATCCCGAAAGCAACCCCAGCTCCTAGCTTAGATACCTGCCTGCATGTAAAAAAAATCGGCTGAGCTTACAAAGCCCAGTTTAACAGATATATATAATCAAAAACGCAAAAGAAAACGGAAAATCAATAGGTTACGATATAAGTGGGAAAATGAAACACAAGACATTGAACAAAGGAATGAACAAATATAAGGTAAGATAAATCAGAAGTCCAATAGTCATAGTGTAAGGTAAATGAATCAGAAAGTCAAATCAAGTCCAATTACCAAGCCCAAACAAATCATATCATAAGCAACCATGGAGTCATGAGCACCTCAAAATTGTGAAAGACTGAACTGCACCCCAAAGAAAAAAAAAATGGAAATAAACATCAGTAATCCAAATATACAAAAATCTCTAATGTCATAAATCCCTCAAAATAACAAAACACAATTTAGATGCATCATAACCGCCCCCTTAATACAAATAATAATCTGTCAAATGCGCAATATAAAACAATGGGCGGTCACGGCGTGAGAAATCACTCACTCTAACATGAGTCATGCAAAGGTGCATCAATGACATACTTCGGACCCATGTTACCTTCATGGCTAGGAAACAAATAGTGGCTTGGGTCTCAAACTGAAGGGTTCAAAGCAAAGTCATATCAAAGTTCATTTCAAAGGGATCATAGCAAAGTTTCAATGTCAAAGGTTCAAATATCAAAGGTAGCATAGCAGGGTTCAAATAGAACATAATAACAGATCATATAAGAGAACCAAGATAAAAGGCTCAGAGCAAATGTAGCAAATCACATAAGTAATCAAAGATAGAGAGGAATATGTCATGAGAAACCTTAACGATAAGGTCAGAATATCTGTACCTTATTCCGAAGCAAAGCAATAATCAAAGAAAACACCACAGGAAATCAAAATCACTCCCTCTTGACCGAACCTAAAGAAATGATGAATTCGAATTACAAACCATTCATTTAAGTTATACTTTCTATTTTTAGTAACTTTCCATTTTTAGTAACTTTCCATTTTTAGTAACTTTCCATTTTTAGTAAGTTTCCAAAATTAGTAATATTCATCATTTGAGATTCTATTAAGTATTTTGAATAGTTTAGGGACTTAACATGTCAACCTTACAAGTTTAGGGTTAAATATGACAACTTTCCATATTTTAGGGTTTAATATACAAAATCAACAATTTTCAAGGTTAAAAGTGTAAATATCAAAGTTTCACATTTTATTCAGATTATACCTTCCATTTTCTGTATTTACAAGTCAAACCCTTAATTTTACATAATTTACATATTTAGTCCTTTTGGTTTATTAATTAATTAACAATAGCTTTAATTATCCATAATTACAAAACAAGCCCTTATAGATTCAAATATGACAAAATCATACTTTATACATTAAATACTAACCAAACCTTCCACTTTTCAGAATTTACAATTTCAGTCCCTCTATTTTAATTAATTAATCTCTAATTACTTATTATATGTAATTAACCATTTTAATCCAAAATAATATCAATATGACATTTTATACCCCCCAACTTATTTTATATAGAATATAACAATTATAATAACATGTCTAAAACAGACCCCATAGTTTCAGAAATTACAAAACAAGTCCTTATACTTTTAAAATCACAATCGGCTAACAAATAAATCACTAAAACCCTAATTAAATTTTTCCCCAAACATTTCCCAATTTTTATACAATCATTAGCATTAAGAGAACCTGGAAAAATTATTAAAACCCTAACCCTAATTTTATTTCTTTCCTTTTTCCTTTTATTCGAAATCGGCAAACAAAGATAAATCCCCAATAATTATTCGAATCCTTCCTAAATTTTTCCAACAATTTATCTGAGTCATATATGATATAAATACCCTTATAAAAATATAAAATCAATTGTACAAATAATTTTTATGCTGATTTCATAATTAACTAAAAATTAGGGTTTCGAACATGTTTTAATTTATAAAATCAATATAACATGCATGAATATCATAATCAATAATAGCACAGGAAAAAATAGCAAAAAAACCCTAACCCTAATTTCATTTAACACTTTTCTTTCCAGCTTTTCCCCCCCTTTTATACGAAATCGGCAAACAAAGAAAAATATTCCCAAATACTTTTCGAATCACTTCTAAATTTTTCCAACCATTTATCCTGAGTTATATGTGATAAAAAAAACCTGTAGAAAAATATAAAATCAATTGTACACATATTATAAGTGCCAATTATCTAATTAGCATAAAAATAAGGTTTTCGACCATGATTTTAAATTTATAAAATCAAAAAACATCATTGATAATTTTTCTCTCATGCATTAGAACGAATTAATATGAAGAAAATTGAATCCCACAAAAAACCTTTGATGAATTCTTGATGAATTTTAATGAATAAAATCGAACCATCGGTTGCTTAATTCGACCCCAAAACAAATACCACAATCGAACCAAGCACTATACAATCTTCCCACTATTTTTCCCACAATACTTGACCTTTAAAATACCCTATAAAAATCGTTCTTGCCTTGGAAAAATTCTTATACCGCCATTTTGTATTTTAGGGTTTTCGAAATATATTGGATTTTAAGGTGAATATTAAACAAATAAAAAATTATAGATACATATAATAGCATATTAGCAGAGTTTTTGGGCTTTAAAAAAAGTGAATATATCAATAATAAAACTTGATAATTTATTTTTGTAAATTATCCAAAATATATTTTATATAAATTGTAAAGTTTAACACAATAAATAAAATACATTAGTTTTCAGGTCTTATTATATTTAACATTAATCATTATTTATTTTTATTACATAAATAGAAAAGTATTTTAATCTTACAATAAATTTCAAAATTGACACATGTTGTATGTTTAAAAAAATTTTCTAACATTTAAATGAATTTTATGTTAAGCTTTTATGGAAATTTTTGCATTCGGTGTATGTTGGTAATTTTTACTACTTGTGAATTTTTAGGTTTTAAAAGAAGCTATAACAAAAAAATAATTTCTTCCATTGGAAAGATGGATTACATAATATTCCCAAACTCGTGCATTTAGATTCATTATTTGTCCTCACAATATTGCCATTTTGCCTTATTACAAATTTCCATGTAAACATTTCAGCTTTAAAATGTGATGAAAATAATAAGCTTTTAAAATTAAGTAAAAGTTTTATGCTGACTTTTGAATGTGGTCATTTTATCTATTGGGATTAAACATTTTCTTTTTCTCTCATATCCAAGCATTTGTTTATTAATTTGCAATACAAATTAGCTATTTGGGCATTTTAATGCTTTTTTCGCTTTCTGTAAGTTTTATTTATGTGCTCAGTGCCATCGAAATTTGCAAAAAGTTTCACATAGGCTTCCAAACCTATAAATCGGTGTCAATTACACAAAATCCACAGCTAACAAAAACTCGTATTGCCCAGTGTCCTTTGAAAAACCAGGGGTCTTTTGGTCATTTTTGCATGTGTGTGCTTATTTTTGTGGCTAAGCGCAGTGACTTCTTTGCTCTTCTATTTTCAGGTGAAAAAGATGCCTAATTTTGTTAAAATTGTCTCCATCGATGGCGTGGCAAATAAGTTGATTATATTGATTTGGGTTTACACTGAATTTCGGCCCCTGTGAACATCATTGACACATAATCAATAGCTTATGACAACGGTGTACTAGGTCAAAATTTGCAAACTTCAACTACAGCTAACTACTTTCCTTTCATTTGCAGAAATTTATAACGGCTACCGAACAGTTGATATGCATAAAGACCACGAGGCTCTTAAAGAACACGCACAAGCAATGACGGATTTAAAGTTCACTTGCGTTTCTTGTCAAATTTATGGCACTCAGAATAAATCCAGTGATCATAGAGATCAAAGTTGTTATGTTAACATACTCAATTTGATGCTAACGTAAGTATTATTACCTTTTTCATATTGTTGTTATTGTTATATATGATGAAAATTTGATGAAATGCCAAGTGCAAAAAACGGAACATTGATAGCCATCAACATTTGCTTAAGGTGCAAAAGGTTTCTCGGAGGCGGCTCTATGGCGGCATTCAACAGATGCCTACATGGCCAAGGCGTGAATTTTTATACCTCCAAAACGACATCTGAAAATGGGCAGGGAGTTGAGAGCAGCCTGCCGAAGCGCCAAATCTGACCTTATTGACACATTAATATTGTAGTTGTAAGTAAACCACCGTTACTCTTCTTCTTTTTTCGTGATTGTAGATCCAACGTGTTTGCTTTAATGCCTTTAGAACACTTCACCCACGTTCATGGATGTAAGCAAGATACAATCTTCCAGTGGTAGATTAGCACATTGAGATCCCAATTAATAGATTAATTTTGAATATTTGGAGTGGAAGATGTTAAAAGAGAAATATAGTCTGATATGTACCAATACGGTGCGTTTTGAAAGCTCGCTACCTCAAGCAAAGAAGTTCTTGGTTACACATTCCAAGTAAGTTCTCTTCAGGGAGAAGATCCTCGCGGTAACCGTTGCTCTTTCCATTATTTTTGTTTACTTTGACCCCTCTATCAACTGGTATAACAACTGTTGTATTCCATGCTTCTTTTAATGCCCTTGCCTTAAAAGTTGCAGCTCCACGTAAAGCTATTAAACATGAATCCTTAACGCATTAGCCAAATTACAAATTAACTTTTGAGGTGTTTTCAATGTACACGTGACCGATATATAAATAATTATAGCAAAATTGAAGAAAAAGAAAGCTTACCAGTTGCAGCAGCAGCAGTGAGATGTGTTGTTTATTGTAAGATACTGCAATACAATGCTCACTATGACATTAGTATGCATACAAATTTGTATTGGGACCTTTTCAAAGTGAGTTGGAAGATACTACATATCAACTATCATACACAAACACAATCACCCATACCTGATCTGCCTTCAACCAAAGATGGGTCAGCCTCTCTAACTGTGGCACCCTTACATATACGTTCACGACTCCAGCCGCAACAATACCCTTGTCACGTTTCGCCTGTTAGGTTTTACATCTATTTAACCATTAAATATATCACGAGTACGCAGCGGAAAACATAGATCACGTATAGAATATGCAATTAACAAAAGGATCAAGAACGCGTACCTTTTAGCAATTAATGAATATACCGTCTTGAATATAACGTTGTTTAAAAATCGAATATCACTCAAACTAAATAAAAGTACCAAAGTAGATAACATCACTATGGTGTGCATACCACTATACGGTCACCGAGATACGTTAGGATGCAGTCCTTCCATCACAATAAAACAACCTAACACTTTGTTCTTGTTTTATTATTAATCAATCGAACATAACCATATGAGTTATGTATTCTGCGTGACTAATAAAGGGAAAAAGGAATCTTCTTTTCCATGCAAGTTTATTATGCACATGTGGTGTAAAGTTTTAATACACAATAAAATATACTATAAAATAATATTCCACAAAGAGCAATTAAGAAAATTCCCTAAGGGAAAATGTCACTCTCAAAAAAATATAATATAAATATATAATACCGATATATAATCCGGGCAAATATGATCACCCGGGTCGTTTTCCCCAACGACTAGTGAAATTGAAACATGGTTTAAGCTTGGATTTTGATTTTGATTTGAATAAGCAAAATAGATGATTTGATGATCTATTACAACTAAATAAGAAGCAATAATTAAAATTGACAATTAAAAAACAATTTGAACAATTTAAACTAATACGGGAAGCAAATAAAACGCGACAATTAAGTAAGCCTACTAAATATTACTCTTAAAAAGTAAACTAAATTTCTAAACCTAAGATAGGATAAAAGAAAATTTTAGGAAAAAGAAAAACATTTTTTTGATTATTTTTGAATTTATTATGAATTAAAAACTAATTTAATCTAATTAAATCATAAAAAACAGCAAATTAAGTACTAAAATTTTGGAAAAATGATTTTTAAACTTAGAAAAGTCTAAAATAACAAAATAACTCAGAAAATGATTTTTAACTATTTTTAAAATTAAATTCCTATTTCTAAAATTAAAAATTAAAGCTCAAAAATGAAAATTAAAATCTAAAAGGTGTAAAAATGATTTTACTGAATGTAAACCTAGAAATACTTTTTATAAAACAAAAAACTATTTTTTTGTAATTTTTGGAAACTTTTTTCTATTTTTTTAAGAATTTTCTAATTTTTAAACCTACGAAAAATCCTAGAAAATTATAAAATAAAGAGAAAAATTTAGAAAATTCAGGAAAAGTCTAAAACCTAATAAAAAACACAAGAAAAATTAAAGGAGTAACTCAGCTTGAAGAATAAGCTCAATAATCTTATAAATAAGCTACGGCTTATATATTTAAAAGGGAAATGAAAATGGGTACAAGTATTAGAATGTGCAAGATAAGATTGGATGATCTATTGAAGCAAAGTGGTAAAGAGTGTGTGTTGTGTGTGGGAGGTCGTGGGTTCGAGGCAGGCAAACCCCAACTTTTTGCACTTTTTATTTTTGACTTTTTTAACAAAACTGAATACTAGAACTTATAAAGAACACATTAATGAACAACTTTAATGAAGAAAACATAAGCTGAAAATCGATATTAAGCTCAAAATGAGCTTATAAAAACTGTTGTTACAGAAACTAAAGGTTTGAGCTAAAAAAAGACTTTGTTAACACTTAAAAGCTTGCACAAGCTTAAATTTAAGCTCGTTTTGAAAACCAAAAGATGATCTGGATTCCTTGTGATGTCCACAAGCTAGAAATGAAAAGCTACTTAAGCTAAAAACTCATTAAGCTAACTAAAAATAGGTGATTAAAGGGCTAAACTCATGAAGAAACTTAAAAAGCTCAAAATCTATTTAAGCTAAAAGACACATTAAGCTATATTAGACTATGAACTTTTGAAAACTTGACTAATGATGCTTAAACTATAAGACTCAATCATAAAAACCTATACTATAAGCTAGGAAATCAAAAATCTAAAACATTAAGCTAGAACTACTGTTTTTGGCTTTTTGGCTAATTACTGATTTTTTAAGCTAAATGTACCTAGGAAATTAAGCTAGAATTTGGAAAATAACACTTAATCTATCTTAAGCTATTCCTAATTTATAAGTCTACTGAGTTTTAAAAACTAAAACTTATTTAAACTACCCTAACTTAGATTCAATAAGTCCAGCAGTATTAACTTATTGTTAATACTGCTGGTCCAATTGACAGGATTGCAAAAACCAAAATGCAAGTAACCTTTGTGGTTACCTCTGCACTTGTTACACTCAATTAGAGTGTTAAGACACAAAATAAGCAAAATCCAAGCCTTGGAGGGCTTGGATCAAATTTTTATAATCTAAGAAAAGTAGAAAAAGTGCCCTGGTGCAGGAACTTAAGAATGAGCCATAAACTGAATTTAAACTAAATCTAATCCCTCAAATTAACTCAAAACCTAAACAAATATGATAATCAAACTAACCAAAATGAAAACACAAATTACTTTTGACTTTTGATAGTCAAATAACACTAACCCAAACACTCCTTAATTGAATGACAAATTCAATAAAAACTTTTAAATTGAATTATAATTTATAAACCTATGAAACCAGACTAAATTTAGTTTAAAACAAGCTTAACTAACAAGATCTAATAACTGGATTAACTGGAAATCTAAGATCTAACACTATGCTATTGATATTTTTGGATTTTATGGATTTTTAGACAGACATTGAAAAGACTATAATCTACTACTATAAAGCTAAAGATAGACTGGGATTTATAACTTATAAGCACAGATAAAGAGCAATAAGCACAATTAAGCAGCTACAATAAGCAAATGAGCAGATCTAAAATAATAAGCAATTATAAAACAATTAAACTAGAATTTAAAGACAAGGAAAGTAAAAGAAAGACTTACAAGTAGCTTCAGCCAAACAGAAGCTTAAAGGCTCAATTGAGCTAATCATCTAGCTCTGGCTTATCCGTTTAGATAAGCCAGTGATTGTCCATGAAGGCTCATCCCTTGCTAGCCTCCCTTCCATGAGCTTTTAAGTCCAAATATAAGGTAATTTAGCTGATTTTAATGATTTGAGTAGATTAAGTGAACTAATAGCTCAATCACAAGCTTATAGACTTGTGAGAGCTTTTTAAGAGCTTATTGAGAGCTTATGAGTCATTAACATGAGAATACTAGAGTTATTTGAAAATTTATGAAAATTGTATTAAAAGAAGACTTAATTTCATTTACTAAAAGCTTGTTACATTACTGAAAAGAGATTACAATTGGAATTTAAAGAAAATTACATGAAAATTTCATAAGCTAAGCTAAATTAAGCTAAAAAATAAAGAGCTAACTAGATAGTGTGTGTGTGAAAAGTGTGTGCTATTTATAGTCCTTCTCTTAACCTTCTAGGCCTTGCTTTGCTGTCCAAGCCTCTTCTAATCATTGCCGTCCAATCAATAAATCATTAGATCATGATTTTGAGCTGTTTGATCATTTTTGGACACTAGAGGATTGCCAACCTGTCATTCTTTGATTGTGACAGTTTGTGCTACTTATGTGAGTAGAAATAGTACAAAACCCACATTTCATTTGTGCTTCTCCATTGATGACGTGGCTTGATCATGTGAGAATTTAATGAGAGCTTGGAGATGACTAATCTAACCCTTCCATCATGTAGGGGACCACTTGAATAGTCCATTTTATCCCTCAATTTTCGTTTGCCCCTTGTTTTGACTGCTAGGTGAAATGGGAGAGACGAATGAACAGTGTTCGCGCCCATTTTTTTAACTGAAAGGTAATTCAGTTGGAGTTTCGGTTAATTACACAAATGGTCCCTCTCTTTCTTAATCCCTTTTGTAGTATAAATCAAATTTAGAACTTTGCAAGATTGGTCCCTGTGGTTTATAAAAAGAGAGTTGGGCTATGATTTGGGCTTATTGGGATCCGGATAGGGGCTCCTAGGGTTTTTCAGGCCCAATAAGGTTTCTTGGGCCCAATAAGGGGTGAGGGGTTATTTTTGGACTTTTGTGAAACTTGGAGGGTAAAAATGGAATATTTTTGGGTTTTGTCTTTTATTGGTTGACTTTTTGTTGACCATGTTGACTGGATTTGACTGCGGGTTTGACTTTTCTGGCTTCGGCTTTGATTCTTTGGCTTCTTTTTGTACTCTTCTGATTCTCGTGTCCGTGGTTGCCCGTTTTTGACTGTTTTCTTGTGATTTTTGATATATTCGTACCTGCACACACAAAACACAAATACAAGCATATTGTTGCCATTTTTGGTTTGTTTTGGGCTTAATTGGGCTATTTTAAGTATTAACGGATATGTGTATTTTACACTTATCAAAATTCCCCAAACTAAACGATTGTGTGTCCTCACGCAATATCACATGCCTTATAACCAAATTCCTCGAAAACTTCCCCAAACTAAACCTTTGAAAAGTAGCAAAAGATTTTTGTTGAGAGAGTTAATAGATCACAAGTTATAAAACACCCGATTTCCCATTTTCAAAGATTTTTCTCTTTTTATGATTTTTCTTGATAATTAACTTCCTAACTACAACTTATTTGTGTTGACATAATGTATTGTTTTCATTACCTCATTGGTAACTTTAAGGATCATAGAATAAAAAGCACAATTAAGTGTCTAAAAGATAACTTCATCATCCCCGATTTTTTACTTTTCCCATGCTAAGCTTAAAAATAAGATCATTGTCAATTACAAGTCATGACACTAACACTACTCATAAGTACTAATTGTGTACTTACTTTTCCTGTGTGTGCTTAAATTAATTTAAACCGTTCATTAATCCAGTATATTTAAAGATAAAATTCCGACAAGCTTTACACATGGGCCTTAATCACATAACAAGATCACATCTCAAAAGCAACAAAAACGCTCCTTAGCTAAGAACATCGTTGGTTCCACTTGTCCCATGATTGACTTTCTCGTTAGCAATCCACCCGCATTCGGTAAAGTGCTAAGGCTTTTGACACCCCAAGGCGCGAGAAAAACTAAAACAAACGCATGAACTTCCGATGAAAAAGCCTTGTAACTTTTGCACCTTAGTTCAAAAGAATACCTTGTATTTAGAGAATGAAACTTTTACTATTTATTTTTCTAAACTTTACCATTATTATTATTTCTGTTTACATTATTAGGCTATGAATCGTAGCACTTTCTTTCGACGACACATCGGCCACGCCTCCGACAAAGCTCGTGTACTTATTAGGATACCAACCCTAAATATAACATCCTCCATCCTTTCCTTTTTCCGATGTCCATCATCGGGAGCGAACCGACAAATGCCCATGGTACTTTATTGCGATGGAGTTGTTATATTAATTATTAACATTTAATGGATTAACTTTGAGCATCCGTTTTTATTCACCAACTACATGTTTATAGAGATTTTTTTTTTAGACAAACACTTAATTTAACACCATTATTTTTTTTTCAAAGAAGAAAAATTTCGTTTTAAAAAAACCAAAAGTATAAACTTGAACTAAAATTCATATTAACCACATGTTGACTTCATTGATAAAACTTTTCTCTAAATATGTTGAATTAACTTTAAAGAAGTAAAACTCTAATTGTATAAAATTCAAGAGAACACGTATAATTAAATCATTATTAAGAACTCCAGGGGAAGAAAAAAACCACAAGTTATTCTTATAAGAGCTTTAAGTTTCCAAATAAACTTGTTTTACATCCTAACTCGTATTCATCAACTATCATTTCTTAATCTTTGCAATTTAAAATATCTAATAAAGAAATTCGCAAATACTAGCCTTTAATAAAATCCAACTCGGCATATTTTAAATCTACTTGATATTACCACAATCTTACTACTAATGATTTCAAGTCTAGCATTTTTTAAAGTCTACATGAGTCTAGCACAAACTATCATCATGATTTTTAAAGGGAGAAAGCTAGAACTCTAAACAAACTTACATCGGTCAAACATAACTTCTTATTTCTTACCATCAGAAACCGACATTCTGTCTTATAAAACACTTATTATTATTTTTCTTTTCTAACTACTAAATTTTTTAATTTTTTTCTACAAATAAGATCTTAAAAATTAAATTTTTTGCTATTTTTATGGGAAAACGGGTACGTGAGAACAAAACAATAAGCAGGTAACATCAAATCGATAGATTCCCTCCCCAAACTAAAACGAAACATTGTCCTCAATGTTTAAAGTCGGGTCTCTACGAAAATCTAAGCCGTTTATGAATTATGCAAAGATAAACGTGAATCGATAAGATGAAAGGATATCGGATCTCCCCAAACTAATTCCACACAAAGGATGAGAAGCTCGAGTGAAACGGGATACAGCACCGGACACGAGAGTCTTTAGAAATTGTTGGTTTGATCCTACAAAAATCACAACAAACAACAAACAACAAGAAACTAGAAGAGGATAACCACAACACATCACCACACATTAGAAAATAGAATGAAAAATAGAAAAGGATAAGCATGGGGTGAATTCCCACGAAGCGGCTTGTTTTTTGTCACCGAGTCGCAAGCTTGACTCGATCCCTGAATTAATTCGTCCTTAGGGAGAGCAAATGGAAAAGTGTCATTGAAAATGCCACCGGCTTATGAAACGTGATGATGCCGGGGTCAAAAATAAAATTCTCACTCCTAAAGGAGAAAATCAAAGGTGATTCCTTGGTGTAAGTTAAGTATGGAAGAAAAATCAAAATGACAAATGAGAAGGTATTGACATCTTCAACATGTAGAGGTATCGTCTTCTTGCTTTGGTAGAAATCTTCATTAAGCACAACATTCTTCATAACTAAAATGAGCTCAAAATTTAAACATTCATCTGGTGGTTCTGGCGGAGGTAGAAGAAATGCAGGTTCTTTGAAAACTAAAAGAGTCCCAGAGGGAATGTTCTCTTTTAAATTCTCCTCCAATGTTACAAGATTTTTATCATGAATGGCATGATAAACTAGTATACCTGGTTTGAATACTTTGTCCTCGTTTCCGAGAGAATTCAAGGTAACACTAGCCGACAACTCCACAGTGAAAGGCGAGTCGGAATCTAAAACAGGAGGTGGTAAAATACTGGTTGTGATAGAGTCAAATGAAATAGGTAAGTCCGTTTTTAAATCCTTTGGTTTGGAAAAATGATCATGAAAATCAATTGGATTACCAAAAGTGATTCTAATTGGCATGACAATGGTAGTGATTTGAACATCACTTGAAACGTTGTCTTCTTTTTCCTTGATTTCTTCAACTTCTTGAGAAAGAGGTTTTGGTTTTTTATGTAAGAATGTTGCTAAAAGACAAATTATCTTCTTCCTTATTGCATTTTGTGTCATCATTCTCCATACAAATCGGATCAATGAGAAAAACATCGGCGTCTTCCATGAACAAACCTTCTCTCCGGTGAGAGTAGGGGAAGTAGGATTGCTACTTGAAACTTCAAGGATGGGAGGGTGGGTAAGATCAATTCCTGGTGGAATCGAATCTTTTTCAAGATAAGCTTCTAATTCACTTTCTTCCGGTGAAGCAAGTGTGAAGGAAGGAGAAGACTTAATCTTGACATCCTTATCGTTTTCTTCAAAGAGAGGATTCACGTTGCTAGATTTGAAATTATCATTGAATTCGAAAAGAGGATTTGAGTAAACTTGAAAATTTTCTTCATGCAAGTCCTTCTTAAGAGTTGAATCATCATTTCCTGGTGGTAATGAATCAAGAGGAGAAAGTTCATCGGTGAACTTCTCAAAATTATCACTAGTCTTCACCGGAGAAGAACTATGAGGAAGAGTATTAGTGGTACTGCCACTAAACGGATCGTCTTTTGAAAAATCGATGATAGAAATGACGTGAACAAAATTCTTATCCTTGTTTTCCTTAGATTTATCGGCATAATAAACAAGTTCTTCCTTTCCTACTCTTAAAGTCAAAGTTTCTTCATACAAATCAATGAGAGCTTTCGCAGTGCGAAGGAATGGTCTTCCTAAAATAATAGGAACTCTCGGGTCGGGTTCAAAATTAACCACCACAAAATCCGTGAGAAAAGTGAAACCATCAACTCTAACTACAACATCATTGGCTATGCCCATTGGGTGAGTAATGGAACGATTTGCGAGCTCGAGTGTCATACGAGTAGGAGTCAAAGCTTCAAGTCCAAGTTTCTTGTAGATAGAATGAGGTAAAAGGTTAATGCTAGCTCCAGAATCGGCTAAAGCACTAGTTTTATCGAGTTCTTGTAAAGCACATGGGATGAGAAATTTTCCCGGATCTTCGAGCTTCTCGGGAACTTTGTTCATGATGATAGCGGAACATTCAGCATTCACAGTTGTGATGGCGATCTCCTCGAGCTTCTCTTTGTTCCTTAGCAACGAGCTTAACCATTTGTTGAATTTTGGCATTTCGACGAGAGCATCTTTCAATCCAATTGTTAGGAATACAAAATTCCTAGAAAAGTCTCGGTCACTTCATAGATATAGTAATATTTGGAAACTTACATAGGTAACTAGTCCAAGGTCCATGGAAAGCCCATGTAACCAAGGCCCATGTCCACCTTATGTAAGTATAAATACCCTCTCCACACATGGAGAGGGTGTTGGTTCTCTTTGTAATTTTCCCACTTTGTTTAATCAACCATCCATTTTTTCCATTTTTCCTTTCTCTCTCTACTTTCTCTCTCTAGTTCATCTTTTGTGTGAAATAAGAATTCTTCAATTGGTATCAAGAGCCATGGTTCTATCTTGGTTCCTTTAGTGTTTTTGTTGTGGTGGCTTATTTTTGAGCTTATTTATGTTTGGCTTATTTTCTTCCTTTTCATTTACATTTGGTATCATTCGCCACGGGTGGGTATAATATTGGTGATTTGTTTGTGGTCATTTTTGAGCTTATCCATGTTCGGATTATTTTTTTTCTTTTCCTTTTTGTGCTTACTCGTCAAAATGTTTGTGTTTTTTTTTGTTTTTTTTTTTGTTTTTTTTTTAAATTATAACTAGCAACAGTTTTGTTTCATTTTTTTGTTGGGATTATTTTTAAACTATTTGTGGTCAAACTGTTTGGATTTTTTTGTTGGGATTATTTAAACTATTCACGTGTTATTTTGTTTCATTGGTTTTTCATCTCCTTTCTTCTTTCATTTTAAGTTTCGTTTCATTTTTTTTAACAGTTTTCAAGTTTTTGTGTCAAAGTTTTTTT
>BQNB010115560.1:0-21538 GCA_026074375.1 Tanacetum coccineum
GCTTAGAGTGTCATGTTACGACACATCATGACTGGTGACAATTGGTAATTAACATGGATCATGGGTCATGTGCATTGGGTTGTAGTGGCTTATATTGTAATGGAACCCATGCATGACCGGTGATTATGGCTAATTCATATGGGTCATGGGTCATGTGCATTAGGATATCACTAGTCACATTCATTAATGGGTATTTGACATCATATGGGTCATATTAGGGGTGTTCACGGGGCGGTTCGGTTCGGTATGTTGGTAACGTATTTCTAAATTTTCTAAATTTTTAATTTAAATTTAAATTTTTTAAATTTTGTATTAGATAGATGTTTTGGTAGAATCAATTGGTATTATGACTATATGGATGAGTATAACATGTAAGATTACCACTTTTTAATATGTTAATTGTCATAAAATTTTATTTTTTAAAATAAATTTAAATTGTTAATAAACATATAGTCACACATTCCTTTTTAATGATAAAAGATTACATCTTTAATTGAGCGCCAAATTTAAATAATCAATGTCAAATTATCAATAATTCAAAAATTTTAACTTTTAAAATCACATATGAATATGGACGGTTTATTTTCCTAATTTCAGCAAAAACACTTTTTCATCTCTCCAAAAAAAAGGCTGCAACCAAAACAGAACAATAACATCTCTTTTTACACCATTAATTACCACTTTTACTTATTTTCTTTTACACATTGCGGCTGAAGAATCATGGAAACTGAAGCCATTGATAATCAGGCCAATTTGGTTAATTATGATAATGAAAATGAATATGAAATTGAAGATTTAGGATATGAATCAGAGGAGTATACTGAGGATGCGCATGAGGATGATGAAAACAACCATTCAAATGGTTATGCTAAGAGGGGCATAACCAGGTTATGCAAGTTTCGCAGGGAATATGGAAAACCCGGTGGAGTAAAGCTCAGTGTAACCTTCGATGCATTGAATAGGATATCAGGAAAACACAGAGCATTGTTTTCGAGTTTTTTAGGAGACATGGTTCGTGAGCATATAGGTTTGCAGATTCTATCCTGGAAGAAGGTGGGTCCAGAAGCAAGAAATAAACTATGGGATGAAATCACGGTACACATATACTATTTTTGAACCCAGTACTACATAAGTTTATCTCTGCATTTACATTATGTGCAACTAATTAATTCACAACATTGTGTTAATCTTTGCAGCGATACTTTGATGTTGACTTGACGGTCAGAAAGCTGGTAATGAATCGTCTTGGTCAACTTCTAAGGAATTTTAGAAGGAAACTGAGACAAACATACATATTGCCCAACCAAGATACACCTTCAAAGCTAAATGAAGTCCCGGCGAAGTATACTACAATTTTAAAAGCCAAAGATTGGGTCAATTTTGTAAACTACACGGCCACCGAGGAATACAAGGTTTTAATTAGTCATTTTTATTTAAGTCCATATATCTTTCATAACTTTGTGTTTCCATATATATTAGTTTTATACTAGCAGCATTACTACATCTAAACGCCTTATGATTTTGTGTTGCAAGGTGAAATCTGCTAAAGCTAAAATGGCGCGTTCCAAGTGTGTTTTTCCGCATACAATGGGACGAGGTGGATACGCACATGTGAAAGAGAAAATGGTAAGATTACACATTTGCACATTTGCATTTCATAGCATCATTCGTTTATATCGGTTTAACTTACATGTGTATGTATTTGATGTTTATAAGATTGAAAAAAAAGAAATTGAACAAGATGAAGAACCCACCCGTGGTACCCTGTGGTTGAAAGGAAGGGTAAACAAAGACGGAGAATATCAAGATGATGAGATTAGATCAGTGGGAGATAAACTTGTAAGTTTGACTACAATTTTTTTTATGTTCATTTTCGTATAATAACCTATTTCCCATATTGTGTGTGTAGAAAGAAACTGAGGACAAGATCAAAGAAGGAACCTTGCAGGTAGATCAAGGCACTGATGCCATGACACTTGTATTAGGTAAGGAAAAGGGAGGTTATGCAAGAGGAGTGGGAAGTGGAGTGACATACAAGAGGTATTTTGATCTTCCACGAAGCAAACAAGCAGCTGATGAAAGAATTTTGTTACTAGAAAGTCAACTTGATGCTGCGAGACGTGAACGTGAAGAGAAAGAACTATTAATCAAGAGTATGTCCAGCAAGATGTCACAGACAGAGGGAATGGTGACTGAACTGAAAAATCAGTTGGCTGCACAAGGGGGCAGTTGCAGTCAACGCCAACTTAATTGACACTACTAGATGTAAGACATTTTTTATGTTGTTAACAATTTCATTTTCTAATTAACTTAATTAACGCTCATAGCACTGATCCTATAGATAGTAGGTACATCTGACCTAATACACTAGGACCTCCTTTTATACACTAATGAGACCTAATGGGCTTACAATAAGTTTCCATCCAATTCTAATCTTTTTCTAATATAATTCATGCATATCTAAGAAGAGGTAATAACACAACAGTACTAGCTTATATCGAATAGTCTTACCTCAGAGCAATATTAATATACTAACATTTGCAACTAACACTAGCAGTACTAACATTTGTACTAGCAACACTAATGACTTCGTATATTTTCTTCAGTCTTCAACCAACAGTCTTAACCATAACAAGCAGCAGTATCATCAGCAGTACTAAGAATCCTTTTAATCCCAACACATTTCTTAATTTATATTGCAGGTGTCTCCGTCGGAAATAATCATGATTAAACAACTGAATAAGCTTTAATCTAAGATCTAAACTATTTAAACTAATATTTTTGGATTTTATGAGTTTTTATGACAGAAATTGATAACTAAAGATCTATAAATATTTAAGCAAAAACAGATGAAAACATATAACTAAATTGCACTAGAAGAGAAATTTGAACACTAACAAGCAAAGAGAATAAGCAAATAACAGATCTAAACATAGCAAGCAATAATATCAATATTTAAAACTAGAATTTAAAGGAAACTGAAAGAGAAACTTACAAACTCCTCTAGCTAAACAAGAGGACCAATTAAGGCAGCTACAAGCTCTCTAGCTTATGAATAAGCTAGAGTATAAGTCCTTGGGATCTCTTCCAAGGTAAGATCCCCTTCCAAAAGCTTAGATACAATAAGATCCATAATAGGTTTAACTGATTTAAGGTTTTAAGTAAGATTAATACTGAATTAAACTTGCTCTATTTCAGCTTATAGACTGAAAGAGCTTAATATGAGCTTATTCAGACAATTTTAGCTTATTAAGATATCTTAAAGGTTGAAAATAAGAAGAGCTTATAACAAATTAAAACTGAATTTCATTAATCAAAAACTGAATTACATTACTAAAAAAGAAAATTACAAGAACATTTAAGTAAAAATACGAATTTAAGCTAAAATTTATATAAAAACTAGAATCGACTACTAAAAAAAACTAGATTACTTAAACCCATAATGGTCCCCACTTTATAACAACCTTTTGGTCACTGTATGCCTAGTTGTATGTGATTAAATACCAAAAACAAATCTTGCTTTGTGTGGCTAAATATTACAAAAAGGTCACACAAACATAAAATTCTGTGGCCATAGGGATGATGAACTATAAGTCTCACAACAACACATTTCTCACTTTAAAAACACAATATGGTCACTCTTATTAACATTTTGGCCACTTATGTTAAATTGTATGGATCTTATATACAAACAAAACATGCGTAGTGGGTTTGTACATTGTTCACGTTCACTAAATTGTACCTATTTAGTCACACAAAAAACGTGGATACGGACACTAAAGCTTCCTTATGTGTGACTAACTCGAATGCGTGACCGTAGGTGACCTACGGCCACACGACCTTTTGTCACACACAAAACTTTTCGCGTTTGTGACTATATGTATATAGTCACACATTTTTGGTGTGACCAATACCACTTTTTGTACTAGTGAAAACTCAATCACAAATGAATCTTAAACATAACATGAGATTGATCAAAGCCATAATCAAACATAAACAATCCTCATATAATAAACATCATAGTGTATAAAGAACTACTCTATGATTATTTCAACAAAAAACAAAGTTTTAACAATCATATCAATCTTAAACATTCTGGAAAATAAATGAATAATAGCAAACTAGCAATTCTAATCGGTGATGAAAGGATTTACAGCAACCCTTAAGCCTCCAATCAACTATACGCTTCGTACCAAGCCAGAAAATGATCCGTAACACCTTCCTTGATGTGTTTGAGTCTTCTTCTAAATTTGGCAGAGGTTGTGTGGTCTTTTAGGAGAGATGGAGTGGTGGAAATTCGTCTTTATGGGTGAAGGGTGGAATTTCATATGGAAAACTAAGCCATTGGGCTTGTATTTATAGTGGAAAACAACCCTTAGCCATTGAGTATCAAACTTGGCCCCAAAGTGTCATAAAAATGCCAGAAAATAAGTTAATATGGGGACATGATCGGACTAGGGAGTAATGGTACATTAATATGGAGTATTTATGCAACTTGCAAAGGTCAGGAGCCGGGCGGCTCGTTTCTCTACCTTGAGGCTCATCCTCCAGCCGGGTGGCTGGCTCTTCAGCCGGGCGGCTGGCCACACACACCAAAATAGAAATTCCTTGATTTGGCGTTTAAGCTTCCCGTTTGAGTTGTACTTGGTCATGGGTCATTATAATTCAATATAACTTCATTTTAGCTCTATCTTGGGACTTGGAAGCTTGTATGGTTGACTCTTTTACTCTTGAAAAGCTTCTCGAACTTGGTCTTTATGAGGAATTCTTCGCACATGCATAAATCTTTGTTTTTACTTCTTTTCTTGGTCTTTTCTTCACTTTCTCGATCTTGGTTAGCTACAAACATATAAATCCAAATTTGTGCAATATTAGTAGCAAAAGTACGTTAAATTAACCAAATAACATGTACAAAAACCATAATAACGCTCCTAAAAACATACTCAATTTGAGCGTTATCAAATCCCCCCCCCCTCCACTTAAACATTGCTTGCCATCAAGCAAATCCCGAATTAAAGAAAATAAAATCCACATGGGGCACAAGAATGATTAGAAAAATGCGATGCAAATATACCAAGTACTAGTATGAGATAAGATCCTTCGTTTTAAGCTTTTGGTGAAAAACTGAGATGTTTGACAATACCTAAAGGTTTTCTTACTTGATAAACATTTCTAAGCACCTCACAAAAAAGGAATGAAGTATAATTCACTCAACACTCATTTATTTATTTAGTTGTGGAGTATATAAGATAAATTACACTCATAGCTCGGTCGTGACTAAATTTATTACCATAGGCATGTACAAGAAACAAAACAAATCCGATGGGGCGTAAGCACTAAGTGTACACATCTAAAGAGGACTTTTATTGGGTTGTAACCTTTAGGCTTCGGGTTAGTAAGGGCATGGATAAGGCGTGGGAAAATTTTATGAAAGGTGTATCACGAACATATAAGTCAAAAGTCTAGAAACCCCAATGTTGCTAGTTACTAAACAAACCGCAAACCCGTAAATGATTATAGTTACAAACTTCTCTTCAATACACATCAATAACCATATATTTCACGTCTTAGCACATTGGCTAATCGATATCTAAACATACTTCATCTTCATAATAATATAGCACATTGGCTATAATTGTCATCACATTTTTTTTACTTTTTTTTCGATGACTTATTCTTTTTTTTCTTTGACTTCCTTTATTTTTTTTCTACATCACAACTCCCCCACACTTCGTATAAACATACCTTACAAAAAATACAAAACATAAAGGTGATCAATCTTCATCTTTGTCAGAATGGCACACACAAATGGCGAAGTATGCCATAACTACTAATCATCAAAAACTATCCCACATACCAAGCAACTAGCAACCCACCGTTTAGACTTTGACAAAGGGCTAGGCTAAGGTCTAAAGTTAAATATATATATATATATAGCTTTAGTGGTGGAGATGTGTATCCTTCCCAAGCTTATGATAGAATACTCGTACCACCACAGCAATTAAAAGCGAATTAAGTTACATGTTACACATAGGATTAGTTGAGTGATTTGAGTGTTTTGTCATCATTCCCTATTTTGTGAGGTGTTGGTTGTGTACTTGTAATAGATACAAATAAAAAGCTTAAACGGAAAAGATCTAGGGCTACATTTTTATAAACTTCTAACGGCTACTTGAGGACAAGTATGAAATCAAGAGGGGGATATTTGATGACATCCAATAACGTCACTTTTAAGCATAATTATATCCCATGTAATTAACCCATTTTGTATAATTATTGCAAAGAATTGTTACTTAATCATTCATATTTGAGAATTGCAGTAATCATGGAGTACATGGTGAAAGTTGACTAAAAGGCACGCATTCTGGAGCTTAAACGAAGATATTTAATGATTACTATTTTGAAAACCAATACGCAGTGTCCATTAAGGAAGATACGGCGTATCTGTGCCTGCACTCACCAAAGACCACGAAGGAAAAAAGATCTAATATGCCGTATCTAGGATGACCAATACGTCGTATTCAAGCTATAAGGGAATAAAATATTATGTAAGATATCAGACGTGGTCCTTACTTGAGGGATACATTTTTATAAACTTCTAAAGGCTACTTGAGGACAAGTAGGATTCAAGTGGGGGGATATTTGATGACATCCAATAACGTCTATTTTATAGCATCATTTATCCCATGTAACTAAACCATTTTGTATAATTATAACAAAGAATTGTTACTTAATCATTCATATTTGAGAATGGTAGTAATTATGGAGTACATGGTGAAAGTTGACTAAAAGGCACGCATTCTGGAGCTTAAACGAAGATATTTGAAGATTACTGTTCTGAAAACCAATACGCCATATCCATCAAGGAAGATACGACGTATCTGTGCATGCACTCACCAAAGACCACAAAGGAAAAAGATCTAATACACCGTATCTAGGATGACCAATACGCCGTATTCAAGCTATAAGGGAATAAAATATTCTGGAAGATATCAAACGTGGTCCCTTCTCTAAGAAACCCTTAATATGCCGTATCCAAAACATTTGATATGCCGTATCGAAACCGACTTCAGACCTTATAAATAGAAAACTCAAAATGAGTTTTAAGTGTGCTAAATCATATTCTCGATACCTAAACCATAAAAGTCGATTTTCAAAAGAGAAAAAGAGCAAAAGAGTTCAAGCAACGCGATTTATTCCATAGGAGACAACGTGTAATTTCTTATACTCTTGTTATCGTTCAGTTTTTGGTATCATTCGTTAACTCGGTTAATTTACCTTGGCTAAATCATTACTCTTGTATTAATTATGATGTTTGAAGGCTAATACCATCGGGTATTAGCCCTTGTTAGGAAGATCTTAATGTTTGGTTTGTTTATCTCGATTTCTTAAGTTATCGTTGAATTGCTTGTTTATGTTTATCAATTTATACTTATTTACGTGCTTAAGTATGCGACCTATCATTCAACTGGGTCTAGTCCTACATATTTAATACGCTGCAACTTCGGTGTTGTTTGGGCGTAGGCTAAGAGTCTGGGATACCTCTCTATATTGCAATTTATATTATATCTAGAATCATAGGATCATAAATATTGACCTATCTCTGCCCTTTGATTGTGAGCTTAGTTGAGCCATAAGGTGACCTTAGTAGCAACGAGTACGTTCTGATCAATTAGTAAAGACTTAGACAGTAGACTACTAGTATATAAAGAGCCGTTAAGCAGTGAGTGGGTAAAGTCTCTATAAGCTAGGGTTTAACAAGATCACCATTGCCTTAATCCCCAAGATAGATTATAATCAGCAAATAAGGATGCTTTATGCGGATGCGTTTAATTGTGACAGAATTCTACGTGTCTAGGTCTTAGGAAGAAGTAACGCCTAAGTCTTAAGAATGATATGCCGCCTCGAGATAAGTAATCTCTGCACTAATAAACAAACCAATGTTCTGATTGGATTAATAATGGTTAATACAGTTTTCTTATATTTGGCTAGACCGCTCTTTTATCTTCTGTTAATTTGCTTGCGTGGGTTAACGTATCTTGAATTGGTTTTAGTCACCACAAAACCTGTGCCAGTCTCTCAGGCTAAACCCCCCTCCCTTTTCCCTTAGATTTAGGATTAACATAGGTTTAGCCTAGGTTTAGACTAGATTAGACTAACTTAGATTAGAAAAACCAAAGTATTAATAAATTAAAAGATTTAACTTCGCTCTAAATGTTTGACACCCTACTTACCATGAAACTCCCATTGACTGGGTACACTGCCCGTTAAAGTGTTATTTTTGGTTAAGTCGATAAAATATAAATTTAAAACTTGAATCATAATTTAACACCACACAACGACACATCACTGACCTTTTTTAAGAAGTAGGTGAGCCAAGTTTTCAAGTTTTCTGAAAACGGCACACTTAAATCACTTCTTCTATTGTTTGTAAAACAGTATTCTTTAATTAACATGTTTAACCTCCCTGTATCAGGCTCTGATAATGATCCTAGTATTGGCAGGCAAATACACTCTACATGCATTACTATAAGCTAAAGAGACTAAATCTAAAATGATTTTATTTTAATATAAAAAATTTCCATAAATAGCTAATTTTTCATACCACGCCACCGTATCACATGCATCAAAACACTTATACGATTATATGATAACTTTTAATACTCCGAAACACACATACTTAAAAGTTTTAAGCAGCTATTTACCGTTGGTAGGTGTCCTAGATTTTTAATTATCTTCCGTTTTATCTACCTGTCTTGCAGCGTTAGTAACAACACCTTTTATTGCAATTGCTTCTTAAGGTCTGCTCCCGCTTGCCATGCTCAAGAGAAACGATTCCGATGTTTATTAACACCATTCGCAGACTGCAACACCATATTTACATTAGCGAAACTCTATATACAGAAGTCACCACAACATAAGGTGCGAATAATATATGAATTTGATGTGCAGCTATAATTCTCTTGTTGTATGCTTTTGGGGTATTTGCTACTTCTCTCTTAATACCTCTTTCATATTCTTTACCAGGTATAGTTGCGAAGCTCCGGTTTCATGCAATGTACTTTTGATAAACAATGATTTCATTTGACATGAGGTACGACTGCTGTAACATTCTCGACAGAACACATTTCAGCACAAACATATATGATTTTCTAAGAGAAGTAAACTTACCAACAGTATCTCAAAAGCCGAGATTAGCACGTTGTTAGAGTTCAACTTTCTCCTCTGCCACTGCAGGTGATATGAGTCTAACGTCCACATTTTTTGCATCCATACTCGGGTCCTCAGCCACCTTCACACCAACTTTCTCTTTGCAATTGTCCTTCAATATAAACCCAATTCAGTATCAAGTAAAAACGTTTAATAAGCTCTATCCGCTCCCTAAGATCATACATACAAAGAAATTTTCTATTGATATTTATTACCAGTTTAACCTACTTGTAGATCTTGAGTTGGTGGTAGTCTCGGTGATGTGTGTTTTTACAAGTTTTAAATTTATAATAACTAGAAATAACGATTTTGACTAAAAACACAATATTAAGGCAAGTATACCCTATTCGAGTGTAATATAGTATTAGGTAAGTCCAGGTCGTTCCACGAGATTCATAGCAATTTACAGATTGTTTATTAAGTAACAAAGCTAATTGACTGTCACGGATCAAATAGCCAAAACGTGTGTATAAAGTAAGCAAGAAACAAGACATGATCCACGTAACATAATAGATATAGATAGAGAAAGAATTTATATAAACAAAGCATACAAGTCATATATGAAGGGTAATCATAATAACAAGCATACCTACCAATGATAACATAGAATCCTTTCGGCCTATATACTACATCATCACTAGTGCAATAAGAGTGGTTTGTATCAAATATGCATACATATGAATTCCTCCCAACCTGGTCGGTCAACATAAGGAAGGGTCTTAAACATCATTTTACTTGGGTTGATTATCAATTCACCACACCATTCTCACAAGCATGATATTGATTCATATGGCCAACATGATTCAAAATATATCAAGGCAATTAATCCTTTCGGCCTATTTCAATTGCAAGATATATCAAGAGATAAATAATGATCCAAGAATAGGATAACACGAATACAAAAACATGTATATTCATAAATCATAGCAAAATCATCCAAATATTATTCATGTTTCACATATAAGAAGCAAAGTAACAATACCAATATTTCGACTACAACAACCATCAACCCAAAACTAGTAGTTCCATGATCAACCAACAACCAAATGCTACTAAGATAACCCGGAATATACTATGTAACTTCTGGAAATCCGTAACATATCACCAAATGGAGTGTTTGGTAAAAAGGTTTAATAATGGTGATGATCTTAAAGAATTCGTGTGAATCCTCTAAGAATCAAAATGGGAAGTGTTTAGATTCTAGAAATGGATAGAATGTGGTCTAGATATGGTGGTGGATCAATGGTATTTCGTGGTGGAGAGTGGTTGTAGCATGGTGGTGAGAAGGGGTGTTTGGATCATTGGATCCTAAGATCCTCACCACTCTTTCCTCCTCTCCCACTTGATTTAGAGATTGTGTGTGTGAGATATGGATTGGTGTGTTGGATTGGACGAATTTGAGGGGTATTTATAGGGTAAAATTTACTTGGGGACCAAGCAAAGGTTGTATGTGGACGTTTTTGAGGCTAAATTCACGTTTTTAATGCTGCAGAGTGAAAGTGCGGCGCACATTTTTATTTGTGCGCCGTACTTGGGATTTTGTGAGAAGTACGTCGCACAATTTTATTTGTGCGGCGGTTTTGATGCCTTTTCAGTTCTTGCCAAAAACCAAAGTTAGAGAGAATTCTTTCCGGTACGCGTGGGCCGCCAGAATCCGCGCTAACGGCGTTCGTATGACCGAGGATATGGCCAAAAACAGTGAACAGGGTGTCTTGGAAGCATTCAGAACTTTGAGTCTTTCATCGTTTAAGCTTCAAAATCTTCGTGTATTCTCTGTTTCACTTCCACGACACAAAATCCAAGAACCTACAATAGCAAATATACTCTATTCTTACCAATAGTTTCTTATATTTAATCAATTTAATATATGAATAAATCATTGATAGAACCATGCATAAAAAAACATGTATAATTTGAAGCGTTATCAATCCCCCCCCACACTTAAAAACCTTGCTTGCCTCAAGCACATCTAAGAAAAAAAATTATTAAACAAGGTTCCTAGGTGACAAGACCATGGAAATTTTTATTATATATATATATAATAATATATTAAAATATATATATATATATATATATATATATATATATATATATATATATATTCTTAAATTTTGATATATTTTTTTAATTTTAAATAATAAAAAAATTTGTTGGGTGTGAAATTTTTGAAAATATTTTTGGTTTTTGTAACAAATAAGTGCAAAAGGCGCAAGCACCCCCCCCCCCCCACACTTAAGGGTTTTCTTGCCCTCAAAGCAATATAGGAAAATAATAAGCTTTAACAAAACAAAATTAGAATTTGAAAAATATTTTTTATGATTTTAATATGTGAAAACAAAGATGTTTGATAATACCCAACGATCTTCAAGTTGTATAACATGACTAAGCACCTCACGAAGAAGGAAAGTATAATTCACTCAAACACTCATATGTGATGTAATAGAGGGTAGAAGGGAAAATCACACTTAATTGCTCAGACATGATCCATTTCATACCATAGGCTTGTACAAGAAACAAAACTGCACCGACATGGCGTAAGCACTAGGTATAATTATCAAAATTAGGAATTTATGACGGGTTGTAACGTAGGTTCAGGGTTTATAAAGTGTGTGGACAAGGCAGTGTGCGAAATATATACTGGAAATGGTTTTATAATATACATGTCGACAAGTCAAAGAACCCATGTTGCTAGCTACGACAATCCACAAACACGCGAGGTTATCGAGCATTCAACCTCTTTCGATCATAATCGAACCGGCACAAATGTTATATATCAATACGTCACAAGCAACCAACATCTCAACTATTATTCATAATTTCCTTTTTCTCTCTCCTTTTTTTATAACCCCTTTTTTCATTTCATTTTGTTTCAATTTGTCCTTCACACAACTAACAATTCCCCCACACTTGAGATAAGAATACATCACAAAAAAAACGAACATGAAGCAGGCCTTCTTCATCTTCATTGAAATGGCGCAACATTCACAGCAAAGCGCTAGCAAACCATAAGCAAAAATCAACCAATCATACTGAGCAACTAGCAACCAACCATAGAGACTTTTGACAAGGGGTAAGGCTTAGGCTAAAGGTTATTATATATATATTTTAGTGGACGAAAAAAATGAATAGAATGGCTCAGCGGGTTAAACTAAGGGAATCTAGCACTAAAGATGAGTGCTAACATAAGGTTTTATTTGGCTGGTTAGCTAATCAGTGTAATTAGCTAAAAGAATAATATTTTAAATGGAATGGCTAATTTGGGTTAAAATCCTAAGTTTGCCTCTTATCACATAAAATACCGTGACACGCGAACTGACTCACTGTCGGTTCTCTAATGAGTAATCAAGCACACGTTTCTAGATCAATAAATCACCCCGGCACACTCATGACCAATTTTTAAATCCATACCAATGCTCCAGAAAAGCGAACACAAAACTACAAATACAACAGCCTTTAATGACGTAATGAGACACTTGCAGCTGCATTCAAACCTTACCTCAGAGAAAGCTAAAGGCAAAAATCATCTCATACGGATTTAAAGGCGAACCACAATATTTTTTTTATTGGGTGATTGGTATAAATAACGCAAGTAAGTCATCGATCCTGGAGTCGATCTGCTTTATCAATCGGGACACATCTCGATTTCAAAACTTATTTAATTTTTAAATATTTTTTTTAACTAGTGTTTTATTCTAATAATATTAACCTAATTGCAAACGATTAAAAATAAATTAGATTTTTAGATTACAAAGGGCGAACAAAAGTTTATACTTTTAATAATGAGTCTAATTTTTCAATTTATTTTCCCCCCACACTTAAGTTGAGCATTATGCGTAATTAGAAAATAACTTAAAAGTGGAACAAACAGGAAAAATAAATATAAGAGAAACGAAACTTCTCGGGGCTCTTAAGGGCTCTGTTGAATTCTGAAAGATACGACGCGAAACAGAACGCCGTCATGTGTATTCTACCACATGTAATATTATAATTCAAATATATCATTCCCTCAAGTGATAAGATGCCACCACCAATCCAAGCTCCATCTGTTTTATTTAATCTGCAAAATAAACTAAACTACAAAAATCGTAAAATACTAAAGCGCACTTTCGTAGGCACCAGTGAAGCAATTTAGAGAATGCAAACAAGGCTTTATACCATCGGTGCCCGAGTTGGACGCGTTAAATTGTTTAGGTGGGTTGTCTCGGTGGAGGGTTTCCAGCGAACACACCCACAAAGTTCAAAACATCTTTTTTTTTTAATTTTTAATTTTTTATTTATATACATTTACTAAAACAAGCATAAACAAAACATTACTAAATGAAAAATAACATAGAAAGGAAAATATAATTACTAATATGCGAACACTCAAAACACATATATAAATAAAAAAATAATTGGCGAAAATAAAAAAAAAATTTGTATTTCTTTTTTTAATACAAACACATATATCAAACACATAATTATTATTTAAGGTTTAAAACAATATTTACAAATTTTCTATTATTGTTATTTTTTAATTTTTTATATTTCTTTAATTTGTATTTATAAATTTTTTCTTCAGAACAAAAGTGCGTCGCACTTGAAAGAAAGTGTAGCGTACTTATACCCTAATTATTTTATAATTTTTCAAATATTCATAAGATGAGCGCGGCAGAAGTTTTAAAAGTGAGCCGCACACAAACATATGTGCGGCGGTTTCATTATGACAGAAAACACTTTTTTTTTACTTTTTTAGAATATTTTTTTATTAGTTAAGAATCACATACACAAACACATGAAAACACATAAGCAGACAAACATAATCACACAGGTTAAACAAAAGAAAATACGAATCTATTTTTTTAAGATTTTATAGTTTTAACATTTTATGCCTCTTTTTTTTAACGCAGGCAAACATACACAAACAGGCAAGCATGCAAAAAACAAACAAACAAACAGATAACAAGTATTTACAAAAGATAAGACAGAAATAAAAATGCACCTGATTTATTTTTATACAAAATCAATATTTTTGGATGTTGAGAAAACACGACGCACTTAGTAACAAGTGCGGCGTACTATGAGTTTCGACAACAAATTTTTAGAGTTTTAATAGATGGACACAAGAAAAACTAAAATCTAATAAACGCATGATTTTTATTATATAAACAAGAACACGCCAAAAGCATAAAGAAAGTAAAAATAACATAGAAAAAATCTTTTTGGTTTTTTTTATTTTTGAATGACAACTAAATATTAACAAAATTACAAGGTGTATAATCAGATAAAATGTAATTTCAAATGATTACATACCTGGGACTAGAGATTTGGTGGTTTGTTTGGGTTTGAGTTCTTAAATCAGATTCTTTTTGTGAAAATTTTTGTAGAAAGTGCGGCGCACTTTCTGGGTTTTCAGGAAAATCGGCGCACAACATGAATGTGCGGGGCACTTCCTGGAGAAAAACAATTTTTTTGGTTTTCATTTGCCAGAAAACGTTACGGCGAGTTTATAAATGTTTAGATTTCAACGGATTTTGAACACGAAACACACGTAAGATGCACAAGACTAGCAAACAATCTGTAAACAACTAAACAAATCCCCGGCAGCGGCGCTAAAAACTTGATGTGTGTTTTTACAAGTTTTAAATTTATAATAACTAGAAATACCGATTTTGACTAAAAACACTCCATTCGGGCAAGTATACCATATTTGAGTGTAATATAGTATTAGGTAAGTCCAGGCCGTTTCACGGGATTTGTAGCAATTCACAGATTGTTTATCAAGTAACAAAGCTAATTGATTGTCACGGATCAAATAGCCAAAACGTGTGTATAAAGTAATCAAGAAACAAGTCATGATCCACATAACATAATAGATATAGATAGATCAAGACTTTATATAAACAAAGCATACAAGTCATATATGATGGGTAATCATAATAACAAGCATATCTACCAATGATAACATAGAATCCTTTCGGCCTTCATACTACATCATCACTAGTGCAATAAGAGTGGTTTATATCAAATATGCATACATATGAATTCCTCCTAAATCGGTCAGTCAACATAAGGAAGGGTCTTAAACATCATTTTACTTGGGTTGATTATCAATTCCACCGCACAACAACCATCTTACAAGCATGATATTGATTTCATATGCCCACAGATTCAAAATATATCCAAGGCAATTAAATGTATAATTGTAATATTTCTCTCGGGAGATAGAAACCTAAAAGGGTATCCTGAGGCACTGAAGCACCTTAGAAATGGGATTGATGCCATGCAAGAAGAACTAAATCAGTTCTATAGAAACAAAGTATGGACTTTTGTTCCTCTCCCTTATGGAAAAATAGCCATAGGTTCTAAATGGGTATTCAGGATCAAGAAAGATGAGCATGGCACAACAACAAAGAACAAAGCAAGACTGGTTGCACAAGGGTATAGTCAGGAAGAAGGAATACTAGATGAAACCTTTTTCACTAGTGGCCAATAATGGATCCAATAGGAATTCTTTGCGTTTGCCGCATACATGAACTTCAAAGTTTACCAAATGGATGTCAAAAGTGCCTTCCTGAATGGTAAACTGAAAGAAAAAGTTTATGTCAAATAGCCTCCTGACTTTAAAAGTAGTGAGTTCCCTAACTATGTCTGTAAACTTGACAAAGCTCTTTATTGGCTAAAACAAGCACCAAGGGCATGGCATCAGACTCTTTCTACTTTCCTTATTCAAAATAAGTTTGTCAGGGGAAGAATAGATAACACATTGTTTATCTATAAATCAAAAGGAGAAGTTCTCCTTGTTCAAGTGTATGTAGATGACATTATATTTGGCTCAACAAGTTATAAACTTTGTAAACAGTTTGAGAAACTCATGACAAAGAATTTTGAAATGAGTATGATAGGTGAACTCACCTACTTCCATGGATTGAAAATCAAGCAGGATGACAAAGAAATTTCAATTTGTCAAGAACAGTACACCAGGAACTTACTCAAGAAATATGAAATTTTTGATAGTTCCTTAGTGAAAACACCCATGGTTCCTCCAAACAACTTAGGTCCTGATTTAGCTAGCAAATCAGTTTATGAGACATCATACAGAGGAATGATTGGGTCACTGATGTACTTGACTACAACAAGGCCTGATATCTAATTCTCCACAGTCCTATGTGTAAGATATCAGTCTAATCTAAAGGAATCACATCTAATAGCTGTGAAAAGAATCCTCAGGTACCTGAAAGGTACTCCAACCCTTGGTCTGTATTATCCAAAATGTTCAGGCTTTGATCTCAAAAGATATTCAGACTCAGACTATGTTGGTTATCACTGTTGCTATCAACCAATCCCAACAGTATGCCAGCCCAAACACATGGTTACAAAATGGTTAATAGTGAGATTCCAATAAACAGCAAGTCATGAAGCAAAGACCCCAGCTTAATCTGAAAATTGTATAGCTGGCTTTCAGGGTGTATGTGTGCAAGTATCTTATTAGATGAAAGTTCAACCAGTGACTGATGACATTCTTTTAAAAGATGGTACCTACAATTGTGACAACACCAGTGCCATTGCAATATCTAACAATCTAGTACTTCACTCAAGAACCAAGCATATTGATATTAGATATCATTTCATCAGGGATTACATCCTTAAAGGAGATATTGAATTATACTTCATCCCTACTGAGTATCAGCTAGATGATATCTTCACTAAACCCCTGGATGAACCTACTTTCACCAGACTAAAAGCGGAATTAGGCATGTTGATTATTGATTAATTAGTCTCCATGATTAATTGTATTCAGTATGGTGTATATTCTTCTCCCTGAAACCATCTCCTTGAAACCCACATGAATACTATGACACTGAGGGACACATTAAATGAAGTAACTAAATGATCCAAGTATTTAGTTACTTAATGTCATAGGTTGGTGACTGAACATATTAAATAAGGAACAAATATTCCTTGTCTAACTGTCATCCAATAGTCATGGGCCCCCACTTCAAATTTCACTCAATTAACCCCAACATGCATTTAATGCTCACTCTCATGCACACAATCTATTCCTAAAATGTCTAATCAAAAGACTCTTGACCGTTATCCATACATCACAACTGCAAAAGTGAAAGATAACGGAACGGCCAAACTGTAGCCGTAAAAGAGGGAATCGTGCAACTAGTGGGTTTTAGCATTAAATGCGTTCCCAAAACAATTTTAACTTTTTCTAAAAATGCAAATTTAAAATAATAAAAAACCTTTTCACACCCTCTATAAATACCCTTCATCAAAACAAGAACCCACACATATTTTCCAAAAGCAAATAAACTCTGCTCAAATTCTCTCTCAAAGAAAAAGTGTGGGTGTTCTTCAATTTTTCGGTAAAAAGCTTATCTCTTCATCAGTTATTCATTGCAATACTTCTTTCAAACGTTTGTTTTGGTCAATCGTGATCCATACAAAGATATCCATCTTCGTATAGTCCCTTTTGACAACATATCACGCATTTCACGGCAGTGATCAAGTTTGAAATAAACTTGTGACCATCTGGTGTGTGGTATTCTGCCATTAAAACCTTTTTGTTTTCAAAACAATACTCATATCAAAATGGCAGAACAACAAACAATCAAGTATGATCCTCAATGGACAAACATGACTATGGACAACATGATTTTTCAAACCAACAATGTGGTGGTTAACTTTAACTACCTACCAAATGTGCCTGCCTACAAGTCCATTATGAAATTTTTGCGAAACTGTCCTTTGTACAATGCTTTTACCAACTGTCCCTCAGTGATCTATCAGAACTTCCTCAGGGAGTTTTGGAGCACTGTTGTTGCATTTGACCCTTTTCCATCAACTGATGAGCCTAAGAAATGCCCACTCAAGGAATTTCTCATCAAGTTTTTAGTTTTAAATTGGCGTTACCCCCCCCCCCCCCCCCCCCCCCCCCCCCCATCAACTGCACACTTAATTAATAACCAATGGTAAATATGTTATCATACCCGTACACCTGAGGTTGTGATGAAAGAATTAGGCACATTGCAACCACCTGATTTACTTGACAAAACCCCCCTAGTCCTGAAAATCCGTTTCCTGTGGCTTGGAGAATTCCATTCACTTTGTGATTTTATGTTTCTACGGAAGGTACTACTCCTCCGCCACTGAACAAGTCAACTCCATCACAACATCTTTTAGCCTACATCTCATCACTAAGACTTAAGGTTTGACCATAGGTGAGGGGAAGATCATTTACAGTGATCTCGTAACCAAGCTACTGAATAAGTCTAGGCTGAAATACATTTCATACCCTAGATTTATCTCATGTTCTTTACAAGTGCTACTGGATTCTGAATACACTCATGATAAAAAATTTGGGTTTCTACCCCCCATCCTGAGTAACTCTAATTTTAAAAAGGACCCATCCAAAGTCACTGATATTGAATTAACGGCCTATATGATTGCTGTAAACAATCAGAGGGACTCAGTGTCTCTTCCTCCTTTGGTTGCAAAGCCAAAGAAAGGGAAATCTCAGACTGTGGCTTCAACCTTACCTAAGTCACAGGGCCCTGAGGCTTCAAGAGCTCTCTCTAAGAAGAGAAAAAAGCCTAAGTCTAAAAGACCACCCACTGAGACCAAGGAATCACCACCCAAGCCAACAGAGGGTTCTGAGCAATCCCACTCAGTCTCCTCAGGCACCGTACCTGATCCCCAAGATCTAGAGAGAGAGACATACAACTCCCTAGTACGGGATTGCCTTCCACACTGGATGAGGGCCCTTGTAAATCAAAACCTTTGCCTGAGGGTACTGCAACTCATCCCCAAGACTCAGGGGGAAACAAACAACCCCTTGACAGGGACACAACTTCCACGACTCCTAATGAAGGCACGGCTAAAACCACGTCGCGTCCTAAAGGGTCACTTGGGGACAAAGACTCAGGGGGAAACATACCACCCGCTGATATGGAACCAATACACACTCCTGTTGCTGATCCTTCATGGACTGGTGCTAAGTACCAGGTGGATGAAACCTAGTCCACTAGATTGAGGTACCGGTCCCTGACCAAAAACAAAGGCAAGACTTCTTCTGACGTGGAGCCGGATACTGAACCTCTAAAACTCCAAACTTATGCTGATATTCAAGCCTTCCTGCTCTCTGATGATGAATTAGATAAAGAAAGTGATGAAGAGGAAGTGCTTGCTGTTGGGGACGACATGGATGAGGACCCTCAGGATGATAAAGAAGTTAGAACTCCCTCACCAAAGCAAGATCAGCCTGAACCATCTCATGTTCAAGAATCTGCTTCGGACTCATCCAGTCCCGACCCTAAAAAGTTTGACAACATTCTCCCTCTCACTGAAAGGCAATTGATCAAGTATCTCAGAAAGATGTCCAGGGTCCTTTCAATCGAATCACTGAGAAACAATGGGAACAACATGAAGAAGCAGCAGTCTCCTATGTTGACCTCAAGGCCTCCATTGATCAATACTATGATGAGAACATTGCTCACCGAGACCAGACTGACAAACTTATGGAAGCCTCCATGAGCTCTCTTGACAGAACCAACACTACCATCAGTGATCTCTACAAAGGCCTGGATGTCATCACTCAGCTTCTCAAAGACATCAACATTGCTATAAAGGATGACCTTGCTACAAACCAAAAAATCAATGAAGCCACTAAGACTTTTGCAAAAATCTATTTCAACATCACTGAGGTACTTTTCTTAGTAAAGGGCTTTGATTTTTTTGCATTTCTGTCTGCTGTGAAATCTCTTCGAGATCATGCCTTTAAGCAAGAAGAAGCATCAACTGCCTGGATGAAGTCGTCTACCAACATGGCTTGGAATCTTAGCTCTAGGATGTTTGGAGTTGAACTCTCTCAGACTGCTCTTAAACAAGAAATTTCTTCTCTCAGGAAGGACACTTCCGAGATAAAGTCTATGATGACTGAAATGTATACAGCCTTTCGAGGTCAGTCCTCTTCAGCTCCCTCAGGCAGTGTCACTCCAACACTTGCTCTCACTGACATTCAAATAAATGTTGAGGGGGAGAATGCAAACATCACTGCCACTGAAGAACCTCCTTCTCACACTAAAGGGGAGACTAAAGAACCAAAATTAGCTATTCTAATCTCATCAATCCCATCCACTAAAATCTAACCAACTCAAGCTCAACCAATCACCTCAATAATCATTCATCATGAAAGCTCTTAAGCAACTCTAAAGATTGATAAAGGAAAAGGGATTGCAACTGAGTCTGATGATGATCCCTCAAAGAAACTGGTTAAAGCATCATCTATTGTTCGTCTTAATCCTGATGAACCAGTTAGAGTTGAATTCATGATTAATGGGAAAACAGTCTATCTTATTGAACAAGAAATTCAAGACTACTAGGATAAAGAGGAACAAATTAAGAAAGCTGAGGAGGAAGCCAGGCTGCTTGCAATGACCAAGCCTGAGGTGATTAAAGTTGTTCAGGAAGAGGCTGAAAAGATAGGACTTGATCCCAAAGCAATTAAAGGTGCAAAGGCTGGCGAAATGTTTAAGAAAGCTCAGGATGCTAAACATGTTGTTCTCAAAAGACAACATACAAAGAAAGTTAGAAAATCTCTTAAGCTCAGAATGCACAAGTAGGATAGCTATATGTGGACTGTCAGTAGTAGACTAAAACCAGAACCTATAACTGATATCAAGATCCATCCGAAAACCAAGCCAGTGGTTATAACAGTCTACAGAGGCACTGATGGTAGAAACTTTGAATTCCATGAACCCTTTCTTTTTTTTGGGTAAAAGGGACAATAATCCCCGGTTAAATAAACTCGAATCTAAATATTTTGAAAGCTAACTTTTAAAACATAAAACAAACCTGTAAACTATTCAACCCCCTCCCCTTCTAGTTTTCACAACCTCTACGTGTATCCATACTACACATTAACCAATATCACCCGAATGCTAGTTCCAAGAACCAACAAACAAGAATACTAGAAGTAATCATACTCAAACACCTTTCCCCAAGAAGGTGTTTATATGTGTCGACTACATGAGAAGAGAAAAAGAAAGGATTCCATGAACCCTTTCTCTTTAGTGCATTTGGTATCTCCGAATTGGATTAACTGAGGGAAATCATTTCCAAAAATAAAAATGCAGTGGCAAAAGACTTGATGAATTCTTTAAGTCAAAGATATGAAAGACTAAAGAAAACTCCTGAGGAACTTAGAATTCATTATGCTCTTCCTGCTCCAGCCCCTGAACAAGCCTCATCCCGATCCTCAAGAAGGAAATGGAAGAACATGGAACTTGAGCCTGAAACAAGAATCCCTGGATTAGAATGCAATCGATCTCTCCCTGAAAAT
>BQNB010115561.1:0-11616 GCA_026074375.1 Tanacetum coccineum
GTTGTGATATCAATAACAGTTAAGGTCTTTGGTTGCCACTGTTATGATGAATGTAATATGAAAATGGTGATGTTTAAAGATGTTACTTTAATATTTGGATAAAATACTCTAATGTGATGTTGGATGTTTTGGATAAATTCGATTTGCATTTTGATTTGACTAAAACTTTTGTGATTTGAATGCTAAATTTCCTTAATGGGTCTATTTAATTTGAGTTATCCATTTTATTCATTATCTCCTTTTTAGTTATTTTAGATTCAGGATTAAATAGATTCGAGCTTTAATGAGTGGAACTGTAGGAAACTAGAAGGGGGGGTTGAATAGTTTACTGGTTAATTGGTCATTTAAAAACTTTGCTTTGAAAATTGTTAGATTCGAGTTATTTGTCAATCAATCAACAATATGAATTACAACTAAAATATCTAATATAATGAACTAAGTAAACAATGACACTAAAGAGATAGAGAAAGAAACGATCAAACCAAGACACCAAGATTTATAGTGGTTCGGCAACGAAGCACCTCTTCGTTCCTACTCCACTCCCCGAGTACTCCACTCGAGATTTCACTATGTCAACAAGCTCCCTTTAGGCGGAGAAAACCGTTTACACTTCGCTTACTTTTTTTCCAACACTAAGCTAGATATCGAGTCCTAATCTTAGCTAGAACCAATCTAAGACTTCACAAAGTCTTTATACACTCACAAGATATATACCCTTGGATTGACACACAATCCAAATCACACCAATACACAATTTACACTATTTGATCTACACTCAATCCAATTTACACAATAATACAAAGTAAATGTAATGAAGATATGTGATCTTTGAGGAGGAAGAGAGAGATCACTTGATAATAAATCGTATGTAGAAGAATACGATTGTTCTTCTCTTGCACTTGATTAGAAAAAGAAAAAGGGAGGAAGACAGAATTAATCACTTGAAAACAAGATCAAGATATGTTAGTGATTAAGATATGTGTTTTAGAAAGAAAGAAAGAAAAGAGAATAACGGATCTGAAAAAATTCATGGCAAGAGGTTCTGTTTTTCAGATGGGGTGGCCCAGTATTTATAGGCACAAAAAGGAGTCGTTGTACTGACGACTGTCCCGGATATATAAAGGGGACGTCAGGCCTATAAAGGGGCCACCGTAGACTACGCTCCCCTTTTTGTCTTTTTGTGGGGAAGGTGTTATCTATTTTAGAACATTCCATTTTTTGGGGGGGGGGGGGGGGATATTGATTTCAATTTTAAAATAATTTAATAAAACATTTTTTTAATAAAAAATTATTTTGGTTTATATTTTTGTAAAAAAATTCTTTTGTAAAAATGTAAGGATTTAGGAAATAAAAATTTATTTTTCTTAATCACTAATCATGTTTATTGATTTGTTTATCCATCCTTATAGTGGATTAATTTGGAAATGAATTTTACGATAGTTAATTTATAAACGTTTAAATTTTATCGTAAACGTTTTCACATTTTGTTTTATCAAAACATCGAGAGGTCGAAAAATATAAATAACGTTTTTAGACATTTTTGTATTAACATAAAGCATAGACTTTGAACTTGACATTGTTTAGTATACTGTCAACCCTACCTTCATTAATGATTTCAGGTTGCTCAGTATGTTGTTGTCCTGTAGCAAAGATATTACATTCAGCAGTCAATTGTACCTCAGCCATTGGCTCTTCGTCATATATGGGTCTGATATCTGCATCATCAGCATTTGTATCATTCCCTGACCTGCTGCTATCATCTTGCACTTCTGATTCTGTTCCACTGGTTTCTGTGATAACCAAATCAGCGTCCATTGCTTTACTCGTATCAATCTTACTCTAGTGCGTCTGCATCTCTCTTTTATTTACTCTTCTATTATACTATCTTTGATGACGTGTTCTTTCAGCGACGAACTTCTTAACATTACCCATGTGTTGGAGTAGTGTATCTCTGAAGTGTTTAACCTCGATTCTAGTGTATTCAACAAAGTACTTATCTGTCATTTGACTGTCATAATCCAAAGTAAACTTCGAATCGATGAATTGCTGAAACTGTCTGTTGATCACCTAAAAGGCTTCCATGGATCCATCTTCTTGAAATTCATCTTTGTCAAGTTGCTTTTGTAGTTGATCTACGTTGAGAAGCATCGTACTTGTGAAAGTCTCATTATCTTGACCAAAGAGTGACATGAATGCCCATTTGAATCCATGTTCGATACGAGTGCCTTTTAAGTCTTCTTTAGAAAGAACCTGAAGGTGTGAATGAAGTGATCGAAAATATGTCATGCATCTTTCTTTTGCTTTTGACATCTTGTATTTAATTGCACGCACATCTTTTGTTTTAGAATCCAAGCTGCTTTCTTTTACTGATTTGTTGAATGCACGCTCTGAATTACTGGTTTCTTTCTCAGAGCAAGTGTTTTCCATGACTATTGAATCAACTTTCAATGCTTGAACTGTATTTGACTGAACTTCTTATGTTTGCAACTTCTTTTCATTCAACAATTGTTGAATCTCTTGTTGACGAAGAATTGTCTCAAGCATGTATTTCTTAATGAAATCTATGTGATGGATCATTGAATCTTTGAAGGATTGATCATAAAATCTTGTATATTTCTGAATACGCTCTTTGAATTCTGAATTGAAAGCATTTACAAACATTGTTCTGAGTTTTGTCAAAATAGTCTTGCAATCAGTCTGAGAAAGTATTTCTTTGGTAAGATGTTGTTCTAGTAAATTCAATTCTTGAGAGAATGTTCTTTTGAAGATAGGCATGGTGCCAAAATCTTGTAAAGTATCTGTGAGAAACTTAAATTGTGACTGAATTGCTCTAAGACTTTTCATGCATCCTTCTATTGAAAGTCGTGCCTTCTCTTGAAGTCGTTGGATCTCTTGCTCTTATGAAACCGAACACGAAGAAACTGTGTCTTTCGTTTCCATTGTATTGAATTAGTTGTGAAATGAATTATAGATTTTAAGTAGATAAAGTGATTTGTTGTAGTTTGTTATTCGAAAGAAAAAAAATCGTTGTTGACGTGAAATTACTTGAGATTAATTAACGATTGTAAAAAAACTTAAAATGAGGACTAGCGTTGAAAAAGTTTAAAACTAAAATGGCTAAAATTAAAAAGTTTGAAACCTAAAGACTAAAGTTGAAAATGTTTTAAAAACACAAGGTTAATATTGAAGAAAATTGAAAACTAAGGACAAATAGTAAAAGTGTTTATTAGCTAAGGGTTAGAATTGCAAATGTTTGAAAACTAAAGGATTAAAATGTAAAAATAAAATTTTAAACTATATTAAAAAATTACATTAAAAGTTTACGTACGATATATAAATTTTGTATCTTATTCAACAATGAAAAGCTATACGAAGGTTTTAGGGTTTATATATTTTGATTTCGATTCAGAATGTTTGAAGAAAAAATGAATAGGTCACGATGATCGTTGAGGGACCGCGATTTTAATGGTATATGCTATAAGACCCGCGAACGACGAGACTCGAAACCGAAAAACCCAAAACACGACGAAACAAGCTCGTTTAACTTTGTATAATTCGCCTAGTGCACAAGAGGTATAATTCGCCTAAGCCAAATGTTTAATTCGCCTAAGCTTCACAAGGTATAATTCACCTAAGCTTAAGTGTATAATTCGCCTAAGCAAAATGTATACTTCGCCTAGTCCAAACGTATACTTCGCCTTCACTTTTAGCTTGGTATAATTTGCCTAATGTTATGTATACTTCGCCGATAAGAAGACAAAAGCGTATGATGTCCTTCTTTGTGGTCCTTGTACCCTCTGTCTAAGCCACAATGAATACCAACAAAAAAAGGGCGTTGTCTTTGTCTTCAAATCGAGACCAATAAGCTGCCCAGAATAAGCTTCGTAATAAGCTTTTTACACCACAAAAAGCCACGAAAAGGACCACAAATAAGCTAGTATATCCTTGTTTCAAGCCGTGAAAAAGTTTTCCAAATAAGCTACGAAAAACTTCTAGTAATAACCAACAAACATGACCAAATAAGCTGCGTTTTGAAGAGCAAATAAGCCACGAAAGTAAAAACTTTTTATGTTTAACAAAAGAAACTAAAAAAATGGAAATAAGCCTAGACCTGTTGAGCTTTATAAATAAGCTTTATAAGCTATTAATGGTGTTAAGAGAAAAAACGCAAAACAAAGCAAAACACGTCTTTTAAAATGACTACTTTTTTTAAACGTTGGTAATAAGACAAACAAAATAAGTTGATGCCACAAAAAGAATCAGATGTAAAGAAATACTACATATAATCAATTGTGACTTTAAAATTGTTACTGTTTTGAGAATAGAAAAATGACACAAACAAATTGTTAAACCAACACACGAATAAGCCCAAAAGCAAAACGGCAAAATACCCAAACAGTTACATATTTCAACCAAAACCTAAATAAGCTAAAAAATGAAATAAGCTACAAATAATAAGCTATTCGAATAAGCTTGGGCAACCACAAAATAATCACTAAATCCACCCGTGGATCATGATACCAAATGTTATCCCAAAACTTAACCCATATCACAACAAATAAGTAATACCAAATAAGCAAAAATAGAGAGAGAAACAAAAGATGGAAGATTAGATTAGAGAGAAAGAGAGTGATGGATTATTACACACACATACAAGTGTAAGAAATGGTAACCAACACCCTCTCCATGTGTGGAGAGGGTCTTATTTATAGTCTCATACCCACATAAAGTGTATGGACTTTCTTCTTGGGTCGAGCTTGGCTTAAGGTGGGCTTTAAGCCCGAAACACGGACAATATTATATTACAATCCAAGCCCGTTAATCCCGATTAACCTATTACTTAACAAGACTAATTACGACTAATAATACCGATAACATTCTTGTTCGACTTATATAAAATTAAGGCTAACAGATTAGTTCAAGATATTCTCATAAATGACAAATTGCTAACTTCCCATGTAAATCTAGAAAACAAAGTTTCTTAAAAAGTTTTAAATATGGTATTTTAAAGGTCCAATAAGAAATATATAGCTCGGATAAGAGAATCATGATCTCAACATTATGAGGGGTGTAGGCATCTCTAGAGGACCTGAGAATGGACAAGGTATGTACCATTACCGCATTCAAACTGCTTTTACTTGAATGAGAGCATAATTGCAATTTTTGATTCAATAAATGTCTACGAAGGTGGTGAAGTTTCTTTAGGAATCTCTGGAAGTGTTGAACTTGCTGAACCATCCATCATGCTTTTACTATTAGGACTTTTGTTGGACTCAAGAACAAATGAAGGTACTACTTAGAAAACCCAATATTTTTCTCCATTCTTTTATATGCAAACATTGATGAACACCATTTAGTACTAATGTAAATGTAATGTACTGGTGTGATATAAAGGAAGTGGTTCTATGAAACTTCTAACAAAATAAAGAAAGGAGTTTGATTGTATTGGCTACCACAAAAAAAGTATTATTGTGTTTAGTATTTTTTTTAACAATCTGAGTAGTTTTTAAGATGGAGATACAACATATAGTCTTAAATCAACAACTTTTTCTAGATCAAATGATTGTTTATTAGAGTTGGTCATATGCTAATTTTGTATGCAGAGTGAGTACTTGATTACTGAATATTGATGTTTAGCTTAATGTTATTAATTGTATTTTTTTTATATACACCACATAGGTGTTTAAAGAGTGCATATATCATATGAGAACAAAGCTGGAATGCTATTAAAGATAGTTATGCTTCTTTATTTGCTACGGGTAACGTTTAGTTTTTTAGGATCTGTATACTTATAGAGTATGTTTAACTCACCAATATAATTTTGTAGATTGATCATCATATTGGGGATGCTGCTAACAATGGGATCTATGAAGCAATGTGAAAAGAGCTTTGGTCTACTGTCAATTTTCAGGTAAAAGTGTAACAAGTCTACCACTGTTTTTAATATTGTGATTCTTCAACAAGTTTCTTACTACTTTAATTTTTACTTGAATAATTAAAAGCATGGCAAGAAATCCTTATGCGTTATCTATTCAGAACATGAACTTTAGTATTTGTTTTTGGTTAATGGTTTGGATTTTGAAGCACTGGATCACTTATTTCTTTTATTTATAGCTGGAGCCATGTGGTCAATATAGGTACAACATTATAAGGGATGTGCTTCTTGAGTCGAACAACAATGCTAATGCACCAAGAGTTTCATACCCCTGAAAGGTTTAGATTACACAACTCTCTATCTAATGTTGCTAAATTTTTGAGTCAGGATACTGTCAAAATGAGGTTTTTATGAATACATCCATTATGTGCTTGTATGCATTCCCCTTGGTTTGATTTTCGCCATTTTTGCATATTAAAATCCAAAACCCTTCTTAATCAATATATGTAAAAAAGTTGCACTGAATTTTAACCTAATATTCTTTGCAATGATATTTAATTATATATTTATATATATATAAAAAAGATGGATAAATTTTTGTTTCGCACTTATAATTGATAGTGTAGTTTTGACCCATTGTAGTACTATAAAAGCTTCATTATAATGTCTATTATATGAACCATATTTGATTAACAATATAAGTTATACAGTATCAAATTAGATGTTTTAGCAATGTTGTCCCTAATAAAGTTTTAATCGTTACTTTTTATCTATCTGCCTTATAGCAAGATTAATAATGTAAGCTTTGTATCGACGTAAGGTTATCGTTTTTAGCATGATTATATAAATCTTTAGTATATGTGGCTATATAAAGAACTATTTGTATATCCTATATCTTGATAAATAGTTGCAAGTGAATTAGATGTTATTATGTTATCTTTCGAGGTTGGAAGCACCAGAGCATTGATTGTGAAACATGCCTTGCTATGTGTTTGTGAAAAATGCAAGACATGCTATGTGTGATTTGGATGAAAACTTTGATGTTAATAGAGAAAAAGGTAGATAGCCTATATATATTTACAAACAATAAAAGGATTGTATTTAAAACCACATTGCTATGTTTGCTCCTTCTGTATCTTTTAATTAATTCTATATTGAAAAGAAAATCTTAATTGTTCTCACTACGAAGAGTACAAAAGAGTCCCTGTCAACGAAGAGTGTTAGCATGAGTAATTTATGAGAAATTAAGTTAGGCCAATGATAAATGGGTGATACTTTTCATCCCCATAAGGTATATCAAATTAAATAAACAAAAGACATATTAGAAAGATGGAGGAAAAGGGTCCTTTCTATCATGACATGTCATTATAATCGTACCCATATATTAAGGGGGTGTTTGGCTAAGCTTATATGATAGGCTTATGAGCTTATTAGCTTACATATGTCATATAAGCCCAAACTAAGTGTTTGACTAAGCTTATATGAGTGGGCTTATGAGCTTATATAAAGAGGTTTTGATAAGCCACAAAAGTGTGGCTTTTTTAAGTGGGTTGGGCTTATATAACATGTTACATTATAAATTACAATTTTACCCTCAATTATACTTAATCTAACATTAATATTTTTCAACTCATGTCTTTTATAGTCATTTATCACTTTAAAATAAACCAAACATTTGAAGTTATAAACTTACTAAATATAAGCTAATCCAAACACTCAACGTGGGCTTATAAGCTTACGATATATAAGCCATAAGCCGCTTATATAACATAAGTCTAAGCCCAATTCATAAGCTTAACCAAACACCCCCTAAGTTTATTGTATGCATTTTATTCTTTAGATTGTTAACTTAAGTGTTTTCCTTTATGAAGGTTATATCTCCTCATACATTTTGAATTGCATTTGTCGTCAGTTGGTCCCAATTTTATCATTTTCTTTTAATTAATCGTGTATGTCATGATAATATACATTATATACCTGTTTGTTTTGCCATGACCATTAATAAAAGTCAAGGTCAAACGTTGTCTAAGGTTGGTCTATACTTGGAACGACCTGTTTTTTCACACGGACAACTTTATGTAGCTGTATCAAGAGTAAAGAGCAAGAAGGGTCTAACGCTGTTATGTTGCGATCAAGATGGAACCTACTGCAATCACACAACAAATGTTGTGTATAAAGAAGTTCTTCATCGACTATAAATTTTTGACTATTTAGTTTACTTTTTTTAATTTATAACAATACATTCAAGGTGATAAATCTCCATGTTTTACACATGACATATTATGTTAAGCTTTCCTCCTTTAAACATTATGTCTCTCATGTATTCTTATATTTAAACTATTTTTGCATTACATTTTATTGTGTAAGAAAAAAACTTAAATCTAGCCGTCCATCGGGCGGGCCTTGAAGCTAGTTCATCCATAATACTAAATTAGTGCTAAGTATAGTACCAACATTGGAGAAAAGTTTTGATACATGTTGACACTAAATTAATGCAAAAAATACATTTAATGTCAACATTAAAGATGGTTAACTTAAACGCTAGTAGAAAAAGTATATGAATTAAACTTGTATAATCAATTTTTTATTATCTTAAAAATAAGTGTATATATTTTAACAATATTGTAAAGTAAGGTGCTTCCTTTCACCATGACTATCATTGTCCCTAACATGGACGCCAGTCATAGACAAAATATAAAAAAATAGACAAAAGAATCTCCTAACTTTGTTTGTCTCATGATAACAATTTGCATATGAGTAAAAAACAAACGCAAGTGTTTAACATTTAATTTTAAACTAGTGTACCAACATGGGAACGTCCACATCAACATCTTAAAAACCGGAACCGGTTTGAAACCGGAAAACCGAACCGGTCAACACTGGGTTTGACCAAACCGGATTCGGTTTGAGGCCAAACCGGCGGCCGTTTTAAGTCATAATTTTGGTGTGCGATATATGAAAAAACTATCTATTCGAGAAACCCCAAGCTTTCACCCAAAAACTACTTGTTGCAAGCTCTATATGAAACATGTTTTAGGTTCGACATAAACTATATCAACAAAACCTATTTCGGAATAAGCAACTACCTTTTCACAAACGCTTCCATAAAGACACACCATAAACTTCACAATAGTGTCTAATCTAGCTTAATCCATTCACCAACTATTCAACAACAAAAACCATCCTAATAAACATAACCTTATCCCTTCATTTCTATTGCTTGCACTGACTCATCCAAGATCTCATCTCACCATAGAACATATTATTTATCAAGTGAAACAAAGTAAATCATTATTTAATTAAAAATCTTGTTTTATAATCTTTCTAAAATTAAACAGATCCTAACTATGGATGTATGGATCATGAACATATTATGAAACAGACAATGTAAAATCACCACAAGAAAAGATTAAGGACACTCTACAAGAATGAAGAAAAGTAGAGAAATCCAAGATCTATCAAAAAATACTCAGAATACTATAAAACCCAACAACAGTAACTCTTGAAAACTCCTAACTTTAGATCTTGAAGAAAAACCTTTAAATCAAAGAACTAATACTTCAAACCACCTTAGAAAACCTTAGAAATGAACCTTGTATGCTTGGATTATGCAAGAAATATCACAAGATTCAGTTGGAAACTCCTAATAAGGGTTGTTTGTTTGTACTCTGGCTAAAGAGCAAAAGGTAGAGAAGAGGAAATTGTTTTTAAGGGATCTCTCTCTAGATGAAAATGTGAGAAACCTAGAGGTGAGAAGTGTTTAGCTATTTTTAGGACAAGAGCTGGTGCAAGAGGGTCATCTTGGTTTTGTTTGATAACAAAGTGACAACACACCAAGGGTGTTGTGTGCACCCTTTTGCTCGGCCAAACTTCAACCACAAGGACCATGGGTTTAAATTTTTGGATCATGGTTTATTATTCAAGCATATAAGTTAGTCAAACATGGTCAAATGGTGTAAGCATGCATTTGTCTTGACTTGGCACCTGAGTTAAGTAGTGCATGAAACTGGACTCCCCATTAAGTGTCATTTCACTTCTTACTCATGCAACCCATGGCATAAATAAAACAAGAAATAGGCATGTCGATGTTTAATTTCAAGTCTAAGGGTTGCCTCTCTCAGGCTGTTCGCGATTTAATCGTCCGGAATCTAATAAAGGGGGGGGGGTTATGAACGAAATTTTTGACTTAGCAACACGAGATGTACCACATCTAAAGTTTACACGAAAAGATTTCGGGTTTCCGGGGTTCCGTTAGGTCAAAAACGCGCAAAACGTAATTTAAATGTTAAAGCGTAAAAATAAATACCGGGAGTGATTGTAAACTACGAAACACTTAGAAAAGATAAAATAACTCATATAATATCTAAACTAATCAAAATCCGAAGTCAAAACACGTCCGATGACGTTTTTCAGATTTACGCGAGTTAACTTCCTGGTAAACTGCCAGATTCAAACGTAACGTATAAAAGTCAAAAATAATTGTCGGAAAAGTTTAAAATATTGACCTGAAATTTTCGAGGTGTGACATTCTTCCTCCGTTAAAAGGGATTTGTCCTCAAAGCTCAAGACGTGGACTAAGGGTTAACAAAAAGATGAGGGTACTTTTTCTTCATTTGATCTTCACGCTCCCAAGTAAACTGGGGCCCTCGTCTCGAATTCCAACGGACCTTCACGATTAGAATGCGGCTTTACTTTAGCTGTTTAGCTTCTTGATCCATAATTTTGACTGGTTCTTCAATGAAATTAAGCTTGTCATCAATCTGGATCTCATCCAACGGAATAGCTAGTGGTTCGTCTACGAAACACTTCTTCAAATTGAAAACATGAAAAGTGCTATAAACTCGGCTTAATTGCTCTGGGATTTCAAGTCGATAAGCAAGCGTTCCCACTTTAACAAGAATCTTGAAAGGTCCAATATAGTGAGGGTTCAGCTTCCCCCGTTTGCCGAAACGTATCACCCCTTTCCATGGTGACACTTTCAGCATGACCTTATCTCCAACCTCAAATTACAATGGCTTACGTCTCCTATCGGCGTAGCTTTTCTGTCTATCTCGTGCAGCTTGAATACGCTTCTTGATCTGAATGATCTTCTTAGTTGTTTCATGAACAATTTCTGGGCCAGTGAGCTGAGCGTCTCCAACCTCAGCCCAACAAATAGGCGATCGACATTTTTGGCCGTAGAGAGCTTCAAACGGTGCAGCTTTGATACTAGTGTGATAACTGTTGTTGTAAGAAAACTCCACAAAAGGTACGTGTCTATCCTAACCTTTTCCAAAATCAATCACACAAGCACGTAGCATGTCCTCCAAGGTTTGGATGGTTCTCTCACTCTGACCATCCGTTTGCGGATGATAAGCCGTACTCATATCCAATTGAGTACTTAGGGCTTGGTTCAATGATTTCCTGAAATGAGATGTAAATTTACTGTCTCGATCAGAGATAATCGAAACCGGCACACCATGTCTTGAAACTACTTCCTTCAAGTATTGTCTCGTCAACTTCTCCATTGAGTCAGTTTCCTTCATTGGTAAGAAATGAGCAGACTTTGTGAGTCGGTCAACAATTACCCAAATTGTATCTTGACTAGTTGATGTCTTTGGTAACTTGGTAACGAAATCCATAGTAATGTTTTCCCACTTCCATACCGGGATCACAGGTTGAACCAACAAACTGGATGGTTTTTGGCATTCGGCCTTGACTTTGACACAGGTCAAACATTTACTGACGTAGGTGGCAATTTC
>BQNB010115562.1:0-18209 GCA_026074375.1 Tanacetum coccineum
AATTACATAACACTTGTTTGACGTAAACCTTAATTTATTTGATGACCGTTTACGTTAAATGATTATTTCTAGTCTACGCTATTTAGCTTAAAAGTTAAATTAAAAGTAAACGCGGATCGGACCAAAATAAATAGTGACGAATAATAGGAGTCGTAAAATGACCTGAAATTGAGAAATGTTACAGCATGTCGGTCCAAAAGTCACAAGTTCACAAGATTGCAAAACATACTAGATGGCGAAATAAGATTACGCTTGGTTGATGATCTCAAGGTGTTCAAGATCACTTTCTCATGTACAAGTTAAAGTCAAAAGAATGTGCTCCTGCCTAAAAGTCAATATAATTACAGCATATTCACAAGAAAAAGTAAAGATTTGAAGTTTACGAGCTGAAGACTAAAGATGAAGTATAGTATGCTAGGATTAAAGTTTTGTAAATTGGAGTGACCTCCCTTAGGGGGAGATTGTTAGAAACAAGAAAAGTATCGGTCACTTCCAATATTTAGTAGTCAAAGTCCGTAAGTTAGTCAATATTTAGTCTATAAGCTTATATGGCCTAAAGGCCCATGGAAAGCCATCCAAGGCCCATGGCCGGCCAAATATGTGGTATAAATACCCTCTTCATGCCTTGGAGAGGGTGTTTGTTGGTTGTATTGTCACATTTCACTTAATGCATTCTATGTTATTCACTTTCTCTCTCTAGAAAATACATCCTTCCTTACACTTTCTCTCACTAGTTTTTGGTTCATATATCAATGATTACAAGTATTCTTCAATATGTTCAAATACATAGACACAGAAAATAAAGCTGTCCGCCTGATGATGTTTCCCCTATCACTCACTAGAGAAGCAAAAACATGGCTGGATAAACTCAACGAAGGGACTATCGAAATGTGGGATGAACTTCAAACCACTTTCGTTAGCCGATTCTTTCGCTTTGATCTTTTCGATCGACTCCTCAGAGAAATCCGAGCCTTTTACCAAAATGAAAACGAATCTCTAACCGACGCTTGGCTTCGTATGAAAGAAATAATTAGAAACTTCCATGGTCACTGTCATACCCCGTCATAGGCGAAAACACGGGAATGCAACATAATGATCAATCATAACACAAGATACATAATAGAGAAATACTAAAATGCATAAATAAAAAGTGTCATGATGACCATCAACCTTAATACATCCTTAAGTGATGTCCCAAATCAAGAACACAACACATAGTCGCCACTTATTACAAACATAAGCCCACTCAGGAGTCCATATCAATCCTAGAACAATGATCCTCAAGGAAACAATCCATAACATACTTCCAAAGTAAAACTTCTTAATCATGATCCATATTGGATACACTTAAAGTCTGCTATCACGCATCTCAACCTTAATGATCATTCTCTTCACCTGAAAATGATACTTGAAAACGTCAACAATAATATTGGTGAGCTTGTAGGTTTGATTCAAAACCCAGTCACTGTGCCAATATTTCAACAGTTGAACAATTGTGCAATATGACAGTGAATATATGCAAACAAACCCATGACTTAGCATCCTCGCTAATCATGTACGATGACCTAGCATCCTCGCTAGTTACCAAACCGGCATATACCAATGCTCTTGGATCCGCAACTTCGATATGTCACTTACACACCTAAAGGGCCTACCAGCTAGAGCACTAGATTAGGGCAGGACCACACAAGACATGGTAAATCCTTGCAAATCACATACATTGCCGTGCACCTCGATGAATGCAAGCACAATCAAACCACATAATATTCACATAGCAGTCATATGCACATAAATTATTCTAAAAACAAAACCACGTTTCGCACAGTTCAGAAAACAGTTCAAAACACATTTGAGTATCATTTTCTCCCAACAGAAAAACAGTAAAAATGGGGCTACGATGACTCACCTCAAGAAAAGTCTCTAGCAACCAAATGTCAATCGCACAAGCAAATGCAACGACGTCCGCACATGACCTAGTCTAGTTAATGTCCCATTTTAATCATTCATTTCCAAAATAGTTTTCAGGCTTGATGCATAGAGGTTAGACGCATGTTGTATGGTTACCTTAGCGTTTTAGTGGTGTGATGGTTGACGACTTAACTTCAAACGTTACCATATCTCAACTCATCTCTCGGTATAATATACTTATACTATTTAAGCAAAATAGTTAAGTAATATAAGATAATAATTACTTATGAATATACTCAGATAAATCCATTCGGTACACTTAGTTACCATAAATATACCATTTATATTATACGAAATGAATCGTTTGTTACGTTAAACATTTTAGAAAAGTTTCGAGAAAATTTATATTTTTCGTCTTTTAGTCGACGTATTAAAATAATAAAATAATAATATTTTATTATTAAATCAAAAATTACGTTTTAAGTAAAAATTCTAAGTATAGAGTTTTTACAAAATTTTGGCATGACCCGTACGTTTATATATTTAAACCTTATTTTCAAACTATTTCCAACATTTTGACACTTTTCGACCAAATTCCTAAAATCACATTTCACGACGTTTATCAAAATACATTCTCAAAACGACTTTCAATACAACTTCCCAAGTATTTTTCACTTCCCAAAAGTTCGTCAAAACTCTCAAAACGACTAGTTAAAGCTTATTGGGCTTTAAGGCCCAATAAGGGTCCATTAAGGTTTTTATATATCCAAAATACGCTCTAAGCCCAAAACTAAGGCTCATTAGTATACATAAGCTCAATCAATAAGTAAATAAGTGACCCGGACCACAATAAGTCTCCAATAAGCCACAACTTATGGAGCACCTATTTGGGTCGTGAGCCCATAAGCTCCAAAATAAGTCCGTTAAGCTAGAAAATAAGCTAATAAGCTACGTAGTGTATTTGGTTAACACCATAAGTTACCAAAATAGTCTACAAAAATACGACATACTAGGGTAATAACCAAAATCACATCCTTTGTGTTCTTTCTTTTTGTCGAGAGCCTATAAGCCCAAAATAAGCCATTTCGAGCTTAAAGATAAGCCAAAATAAGCCAACAACCAATATAAGCTATTTAGAAACAAATTTTTTTCAACCATCACGACCACAATATCAAAACTATAAACCCCTTTGTCTTTTCTTTTTTGTTCGACGCAAACAAAACACCCCTTTTTATTCATTTCGTTTTCAAGTTTTGATTTTTACAACGATCAACTTGTACAACTAACATCTATGCATCATTTACTATATAAAAGGACAAGTTAAATTTAAATTTGAAAGACTTACAAGAATGGTCCTCAAAATAAATTTCGACGCGAACCGAACAACCCAAACGTTGTTTAAATGAATACCTGAACACTAGAATCAACCCGGAAATACTCTAAACCACCATGTTCTTGATTAAAAATTTAAAATAAAGTTTGTATGTGTGTGTGTGTTTTCGGACGAGCACACACAAGTGTGTGTGTGTGTGTGTGTGCTTTTTTTGAAATGAAAATGGATAAATGAGAAATGTTTGTCGAGGAATAATATAATACTAAGCATGTTTAGACACGAATGCTAGAAAATAGCCATCTTGTTCTCCTTAACCTTACACGCCCCATTTAGCATCCTAGGAGGTTTCGGGTCTTTCTTTTCGTGTCAGGATCACTTAAAAACTCATAAAACTTGATCTTAAAATATTTTCCAAAGTTAATTAGCATTTTTTTCACATTAAAAATACTTTTCCAATAACTTAGAGTATTTACTTGACATATTTCCACGTTTTATTCCCTAAAAACTCATTTTGGACATTATCGGACGTGTCGGGACTCGTTTTTGGCATTTCACGCTATTCACGGGCCGGAACATAATCAACATAATAATACCCTCTACAAAGGATTATTATGCACAATAAACCATAAATTAACACAATTCTCATAAATTCACCACCGTCTACACGGTACATATTCTAATAAAACTGACAAACGTCAAATAGTCGAAGGACTAAATTAGAATATCCAAAGCACAAAAAGGGCAAGGGTTATATTCTACCCCTTTAAAAGAATTTTGCCTCCGAAATTTAACTACTTATCAGCACTAAACAGATGTGAATACTTAAGTTTCATCTGATCTTCACGTTCCCACTTGAATTTAGGCCCACGTTTCGAATTCCACCGAACCTTGACGATGGCAATTCTACTCCGCTTCAACTTTTTAAACTCTCGTTCTAAGATTTCCACAGGCTCTTATACAAAATTCAACTTATCATCAACTCGGATGTCATCCAAAGGTACTTGCAGTGTTGGATCAGCCAAACACTTCTTAAGGTTCGACACGTGGAACGTGTCATGAACACCATTCAATTCCCCAGGCAAATCTAACTAGGGCTGATCAAGGTGAATCGAAAACTGACCCGACTCGACAAACCGATCCGAACCGAGCTTATTCGGTTAGGTTTTCGGTTTTGGATACATATTTCGGTTTAGTCGGTTCGGTTCGGCTTAAACCCGACATTTAGTCGGTTCGAACTACTAAACCGAACCGAACCGAGCCAACCCAAGCGTATTCAGTTTGGTTTTGATTTATATAGGGTTCACTCGATTCGGTTCTCGGTTTGCAAAATCTCGTTATTCAGTTTCGGGATGGTTTTGGTTTTCTTCGGTTCGGGTCGGTTCCGACCCGATGCTCACCCCTAAATCTAACTGATAGGCCACTGGACCTATCTTCTCAATGACCTCAAAAGGTCCTACAAATCTAGGTGCTAATTTCTCTTTCTTCCCAAAGTGTACCACACCTTTCCAAGGCGATACTTTGAGCAAGACATAGTCACCTACACTAAACTCTAGAGGCTTCCTCTTTTTATCGGCATAACTTTTCTGGCGATCACACGCATCCTTAAGTCTGTCCTTAATCTGTGAGATCTTCTTAGTGGTCTCTTGTACTAACTCAGGTCCTATCAACTGACCCTCTGCAACTTCTGCCCACATAATCGGGGAACGACACTTCCAACCGTACAAAGCCTCAAACAGTGCATACCTCACACCAGAATGATAACTATTGTTATAGGAAAACTCAACCAACGAAATATGAACATCCCAACATCCCCCGAAGTCTAGGACGCATGCCCTAAGCATGTCTTCCAAACGTACTCCCCTGAATAGATAACCTCTCGGCTGCGCTCTCACTCTGACCATCGGTCTGAGGATGGGTGGTAAGTCCTCGCTCGCCTGTCTAACCGGGTTCCTAATGATATGGTTTGCATGAACTGCCCAAAACTCGCGCCTCCTGTTGAAACGACTATCTGATCAGATTATGACGAAGATCTGCACACCATGCCTAGCAACAATCTCATTCAAGGACAACCTAGCTAATCTATCCATCTTATAATCCTTACGCATAGGTAGAAAATGAGCAGACTTAGTCAATTCTGTCTACAATGACCCAGATTGTATCATGCCCACTACTAGTCCTTGGTAACTTAGTCACAAAATTCATTGCTATCCCTTCCTATTTCCATTCGGGAATCTCAGGTTGCTGCAGCAAGCCAGACGACCTTTGATGCTCAGTCTTAACCTTCAAACAAGTTAAACACTTACTCACATACACAGCTATGTCCTTCTTCATGCTCGACCACCAATACCTATCACTAAGGTCTTAATACATCTTATCAGCTCCTGGGTATACAGAGTACTTTGACCTATGAGCTTCGTCCCTTATCAGGGTTCTTACATCATCCTTTAAAGAAAACCATATTCGATCCCAATAATACATCACTCCATCACTCCTTAGTTCAATCATCTCATCTATTCCCCTCTGCAATCCTGCAGACTCATCAGACGCCTCCTTTTAGGCCGCTAGTATCCTATCCTTGATACCCGACTGAAGGGTCATATTCATAGCTCTAACTCTCTTAGGTTTCACTCACTCCTTCCTACTCAACGCATCAGCTACTACGTTCACCTTACCAGGATGGTAGCGAATTTTGCAGTCATAATCACTAAAAATCTCTATCTAGCGACGCTGTCACATGTTCAATTCCTTTTGACTAAAGATATGTTAGAGACTCTTATGATCGGTATATATGTCACTCTTTGTCCCATACAAATAATGTCTCCATGTCTTAAGGTCAAACACAACTGCACCTAGTTCCAGATTATGGGTGGTGTAATTCTTCTCATGTATTTTCAACTGCCTAGATGCATAAGCTATCACCTTACCTCTTTACATCAACACACAACCTAATCCTAGGCCAGACGCATCACAATACCCCCACAAAATCTTTCGGTCCATCGGGGAGAGCTAAAACAGGTGCATTACACAACTTATCCTTTAAAGCTTGAAATGCATTCTCCTGCTCCTCACCCTAATCAAAGGTCTTACTTTTTGGAGTCAAGACAGTAAGTGGCTTAGTAATCTTAAAATGTTCTCAATGAATCTATAGTAATACCCTACCAATCCTAAGAACGAATGGATTTTAGATGGGGTTCTATGGGATTCCTAATTCCTTACAGCTTCAATCTTACTAGGATCTACATGAATACCACCTCCATCAATCACATGTCCATGAAATTATACTTCTCGCAACTAGAATTCACACTTGGAAAACTTAGCATACAATTTCTCTTCCTTGAGTAATTATAAGACTAACCCTAGGTGCACTTCATGCTCTTCCCGGGTCTTAGATTAAATCAAGATATCATCATTGAACACTATCACAAACTTGTCTAGATACGACCCACATACTCAGTTCATTAGGTCCATAAATATCGCTGGTACGTTAGTCAGACCAAAGGGCATTACTGTGAACTTGAAATGTCCATAATGAGTTCTAAACGCAGTCTTTGGAATGTCATACTCATGCACTCTCAGCTGATGGTATCCGGACCTAAGGTTTATCTTAGAGAATTACTGTGATCCTTGAAGTTGGTCAAACAGGTCGTCAATCATAGGGAGTGGATAACGATTCTTACTGGTCAACTTGTTTAGCTTTGTATAATCAATACACATCCTAAAGGATTCGTCCTTTTTCTTAACGAACAATACCGGTGCTCCCCAAGGCGACGAGTTTGGTCGAATGAAACCTTTGTCATGGAGTTCTTTGAGTTGACCTGATAAATCCTCCAATTCTAAAGGTGTCAAACGATAGGGAGACTTTACAACCGGCATTGACCCAGTGATTAACTCAATCTGAAACTCGATTTCCTAAACAGGCGGCAATCTAGATAGGTCATCCAGGAATACCTCAGGAAAATCTCTTACTATCACTATCTCCTCTTGTTTCTTTTCTTTAGCCTTAGCACTCATTAACTGCCTCATATTTTCTTTCGGTTTCTCTCCTAATACTCTAAGCACCTTGCCATCTAGTAGTGGTATCCTCACTACTTTCTCATGACAAATTATCTTAGCCTTATGGTTAGATAACCAATCCATTCCTATGATTACATCAAAACTCCCACTTCCAAACGGTATCAAATTAATGTCAAACACATGACCATCTATTTCTAGTTTGCAACCCTTAATGACCTTATCAATCTCCACTAGCTGCCCACTAGCTATTTCAATCTTATAACTAAAACCTAGATCACTGGGCTCTATGTCTAACAGAGGTATAAAGTAGTGTAAACAAAGCTATAGTCGGCACCAGAGTCAAATAAGGTAGTGGCATCATGATCGTTTAGAGTAAACGTACCCGTCACGATGTTCGGGTTCTAGAGAGCCTCATCTGCTCCCAACATGAATGCCCTACCTCTTGCATGGTTCCCTTGGTTCCCACTACCCTGACCCCCATTAACAGCCACTACTTGGTTCTGATGGTTCCCTCCAGGTCCTTATGCTTGGTTCAACCTAGGACAAGCCGACTTGATATGGTCGGTACTACCACACTTGTAACAGGCCCTAGCAGTTGGGTTTCTAGCATTGATGGGGTTCACATTCCTAGGCACCACTCTACAATCCTTAGCAAAATGTCTTGGGCGGTTACAGTTGAAACAAGTGAGACAAGGCGCCCTAGGTGAATGGTGAGTGTTATAGGTGGTACACTTGGGTACCGTACCCGTGTTTTCTCTCCCGACAAGGTTGGTGGTTTTAGCATAAGCATTTCCAGTCTTAGTCATCTTGTTGTCATCTCTCACATTCATATCCTTGCTAGGTTCTCCCCCATTTCCTCTCTTTTGAGGGTTATTTTTGATGGATCTATTCCTAAGGGCTTCATCAGTCAATGTGCCAGCTATCTGCATAGCCTTTTGGATAGTCTTTAGCTCTGTTGCTGCCACCATTCCTCGAATTTGTAAAGCAAGGCCATACGCATACCTTTCAATCCTCTTACCTTTCAGGGTTACTAAGTGAGGAACTAACCTAGCCAACTCATGAAACCTATCAGTATACGCAGCATGGCCAGCCCCGACCATGGCATGGTTCTATAACTCAGTTTCCAACTTTTGCATTTCATTACTTGGACAAAATTCCTCTCTAGTCAAAGTCTTAAATTCTTCCCAAGACATACCTACAGCGGCTTCTCGACCTCGTGTGTGGATTTGAGAGTTCCACAACGTGAGAGCCTTACCAACAAATGAACCAGCAGTGTATTTCACCTTCTGACTATCCCTACACCCACTCATATCCTGAACTGACTCCATCTTCTCAATTCAACGTGTATAAACTATGTCACCTCCCCTACCATCATACTCCTTTGGGTTATAAGCTAAGAATTCCTTATAGGTACAACCCTTATGATCGTTGTTCTCAATGAAATTCCCAACATCACCCTGGATGTGGTCATTGACTACATCGCCATTTTGATTCCTACCATTCCCTTGACCTCTACCTTGGTCGCCTACTTGGGCTACAATAGTGGGGAGTTAATTTTGCAACTGTTGTGCAATGATGGTGGAGAAGTCGGGGACTCCGTTAACCCCGTCATTTACCTCACTACCTTGGCCACCTACTTGGCCACCTTGACCATCATTCCTACCATTACCCTGATCACCAGATCGACTTCTAGTCCTACCACCACCTCTACCAGCTCGTCCACCCGTTCCCCCTCCTCGTGATGCTGCAGCAGGCCGACCAGCACTTCGGGTCATCATCCTTGGCGGCATGATCTACACGAGGTAGAACATGGGAAACGTTAGGTAGGTGGGACGGTCAATACGTATAGGATAACTTAATATACTATACTACTCATAATACGGTCCTAAGGTGTCAACACCGATTTGTGTGAACGTATAAGCGGAACACCACGCACATATATCTTATAATGCAACTATATAAAGGTTCCTAGGTTATAGTCTAGGCCAAACCACCCAATTCTCTATAACCTTGGCTCTGATTACCATTCTGTCACACCCAATCATAGGCGAAAACACAAGAACGCAACGAAATGATCAATGATAACAAAAGATAAAAAATAAAGAAAACTAATATGCATAAATGATAAGTGTTATGATGACCATCAACCTCAATACCACCTTGAGTGATGTCCCAGATCAAGAACACAACACATAATCGCCATTTATTACATTCATAAGCCCACGCGGAGGTCTATACAATCTTAAACCTCAATCCTCAATAAAGCAATTCCTTAACATACTTCAACAAGCAATACCTCTCAAACATGATCCATACAGGATACACTTAAAGTCTACTATCACACATCTTAAACTTAACGATCATTCTCTTCACCTGAAAATGATACTCGAAAAACAATCACAAACCCTTGACTTAGCATCCCCGCTAATCATGTACCAAGACCTAGCATCCCCGTTAGTCTTATCACCAGCGTGTACCACCGCTCTTAGGGTCGCAACCCCGAATGACATACCGCACCTAAATCCTACCAGCTGGAGCTATATTTAGGGCAAAGAACCACACAGAATATTGTACCAACACATATCATTCACATAGCAGTCATAAGAACACAAATTGTCCCAAAAACAAAACCACATTTCGCACAGTTCAGAAAAACAGTTCAAAACACATTTGTGTATCATTTATCCCCAACGGAAAAGATTTAAAAAGTGGGGCTACGAGAACTCACCTCGAGCAAAAGCCTCAACCAGCCAACTCAGTATCACACAATCAAATGCAATGACGTCCGAACACGACCTAGCATAATTAATGTCCCATTTTAATCATTCATTTCCAAAACAGTTTTCAGGTTTGATGCATAGAGGTCAGACGCATGTTGTACGGTTATTTTTAACGTTTTAGTGGTGTGATGATTGACGACTTAACTTCAAATGATACCATATCCCAACTCATATATTAGTATAATATACTTATACTATTTAACTAAAATAGTTAAGTAATATAAGATAATAAATACTTACAAATATACTTTGATAAATCCATTCGGTACACTTAGTTACCATAAATATACCATTTATACTATACGAAATGAAACGTTTATTTATATTAAACATTTTAGAGTAGTTTCGAGAAAATTTATATTTTTCGTCCTTTAGTCGACTTATTAAAATAATAAAACAATAATATTTTATTATTAAATCGAAAAATCACGTCTTAAGTAAAAATTCTAATTATAGACTTTTTACGAAATTTTGACATGGCCCGTACGTTTATACAACGTTTTCCAAGGTTTTAAACCTTTATTTCAAACAAATTTCCAACATTTCGACACTTTCCGACCAAATTCCAAAAATCACATTTCACGACGTTTACCAAAATACATTCTCAAAACGACTTTCAATATAACTTTACAAGTATTTTTCACTTCCCAAAAGTTCATCAAAACTCTCAAAACGACTAGTTAAAGCTTATTGGGCTTTAAGGCCCAATAAGGGTCCATTAAGGTATTTATATATCCAAAATACGCTCTAAGCCCAAAACCATGGCCCATTAGTATACATAAGCTCAATCAATAAGTAAATAAGTGACCCGGACCACAATAAGTCTCTACCTATTTGGGCTGTGAGCCCACAAGCTCCAAAATAAGTCCATTAAGCTCGAAAATAAGCTAATAAGCTACGTAGTGTATTTGGTTAACACAATAAGCTACCAAAATAGTCCACAAAAATACGATATACTAGGGTAATAACCAAAATCACATCCTTTGTGTTCTTTATTTTTGTTGAGAGCCTATAAGCCCAAACTAAGCCATTTCGAGCTTCAAAATAAGCCAAAATAAGCCAACAACCAAAATAAGCTATTTAGAAACAAATGTTTTTCAATCATCACGACCACAATATCAAAACTATAAACCCCTTTGTCTTTTCTTTTTGGTTCGATGCAAACAAAACACCCCTTTTTATCCATTTCGTTTTCAATTTTTGATTTTTACGACGATCAACTTGTACAACTAAAATCTATGCATCATTTACTATATAAAAGGACAACTTAAATTTAAATTCGAAAGACTTACAAGAATTGTCCTCAAAATAAATTTCGACGCGAAACGGACAACCCAAGCATTGTTTAAACGAATACCTGAACACTAGAATCAACCCCGGAATACTCTAAACCACCATGTTCTTGATCAAATTAAAATAAAGGTTGTATGTATGTATGTGTGTTTTTTAAATGAAAATGGATAAGTGAGAAATGTTGGTGGAGGAACAATATAGTACTAAGCATGTTTAGACCCAAATGCTAGAAAATAGCCATCTTGTTCCCCTTAACCTTACACGCCCCATATAGCATCCTAGAGGGTGCGGGTCTTTCTTTTCGTGCCGAGATCACTTAAAAACTCATAAAACTTGATCGTAAAATATTCTTCAAAGTTAATTAGCATTTTTATTCACCTTAAAAATACTTTTCGATTAACTTTGAGTATTTAATGACATATTTCCTCGTTTTATTCTCGTAAAACTCCATTTTGGGGACATTATCAGACGTGTCTCGGGATTCGTTTTTCGGCATTGCACGATATTCCACGGGTCAATCCACCCAGAAACATAATCAACATGATAAGACTCTAAAAAAGATTATTATACACAATAAACCATAAATTAACACAATTCTCATAAATTCACCCCCATTAACACGGTAGATATTCTAATAAAACTAACGAACGTCAAATAGTCGAAGGACTAAATTAGATTATCCAAAACACAAAAAGGGCAAGGGTTACAGTCACAATCTATGAGAAATACTAAAATGCATAAATGAAAAGTGTCTTGATGACCATCAACCTCAATACAACCTTGAGGGATGTCCCAAATCAAGAACACAACACATAGTCGCCACTTATTACAATCATAAGCCCACTCAGGGGTCCATATCAATCCTAGAACAATGATCCTCAATGAAACAATCCATAACATACTTCCAAAGCAAAACTTCTCAATCATGATCCATATAGGATACCCTTAAAATATACCATTACACATCTCAACCTTAACGATCATTCTCTTCACCTAAAAATGATACTCGAAAATGTCAACAATAATGTTGGTGAGCTCGTAGGTTTGATTCAAAACCCAGTCACTGTGCCAATATTTCAACAGTTGAACAATTGTGCAATATGACAGTGAATATATGCAAACAAACCCATGACTTAGCATCCTCGCTAATCATGTACAATGACCTAGCATCCTCGCTAGTTACCAAACCGGCATATACCAATGCTCTTGGATCCGCAACTTCGATATGTCACTTACACACCTAAAGGGCCTACCAACTAGAGCACTAGATTAGGGCAGGACCACACAAGACATGGTAAATCCTTGCCAATCACATGCATTGCCGTGCACCTCGATGAATGCAAGCACAATCAAACCACATAATATTCACATAGCAGTCATATGCACATAAATTATTCTAAAAACAAAACCACGTTTCGCACAGTAAGCTACCAAAATTGTCCACAAAAATACGATATACTAGGGTAATAACCAAAATCACATCCTTTGTGTTCTTTATTTTTGTTGAGAGCCTATAAGCCCAAACTAAGCCATTTCGAGCTTAAAAATAAGCCAAAATAAGCCAACAACCAAAATAAGCTATTTAGAAACAAATGTTTTTCAATCATCACGACCACAATATCAAAACTATAAACCCCTTTGTCTTTTCTTTTTGGTTCGATGCAAACAAAACACCCCTTTTTATCCATTTCGTTTTCAATTTTTGATTTTTACGACGATCAACTTGTACAACTAAAATCTATGCATCATTTACTATATAAAAGGACAACTTAAATTTAAATTCGAAAGACTTACAAGAATTGTCCTCAAAATAAATTTCGACGCGAAACGGACAACCCAAGCATTGTTTAAACGAATACCCGAACACTAGAATCAACCCGGAAATACTCTAAACCACCATGTTCTTGATCAAAATTTAAAATAAAGTTTGTATGTGTGTATGTGTGTTTTTTTAAATGAAAATGGATAAGTGAGAAATGTTGGTGGAGGAACAATATAGTACTAAGCATGTTTATACCCAAATGCTATAAAATAGCCATCTTGTTCCCCTTAACCTTACACGCCCCATTTAGCATCCTAGGAGGGTGCGGGTCTTTCTTTTCGTGCCGAGATCACTTAAAAACTCATAAAACTTGATCGTAAAATATTCTTCAAAGTTAATTAGCATTTTTATTCACCTTAAAAATACTTTTCCAATAACTTAGAGTATTTACTTGACATATTTCCATGTTTTATTCTCGAAAAACTCATTTTGGACATTATCAGACGTGTCGGGACTCGTTTTCGGCATTGCACGCTATTCACGGGTCAAACCACTCAGAACATAATCAACATGATAATACCGTCTAAAAATATTATTATACACAATAAACCATAAATTAACACAATTCTCATAAATTCACCACCGTTAACACGGTACATATTCTAATAAAACTAACGAACGTCAAATAGTCGAAGGACTAAATTAGAATATCCAAAACACAAAAAGGGCAAGGGTTACAGTCACAATCTATCCAAAGGCAACATCATAAGAACCTTTTACCATGGTCTCAACGAAATAACCCAAGAAGTTCTAAGTGCCGCTGCTAGAGGTATTTTTCTCTATAAAACTCTAAATCAAGCTTATCAGCTTCTCGAAGACAAAGTTTTACTCAAACTCGAATGGGCTAAAAACCAATAGACAAGATCCTCTCTTAAGAAAACTGTTTCTTTTGCCGATGAAGGTAGCAGTAATTCTAACACTAACAAAATTATGGCCCGAATGGATGCCATGACCATGAACATGGATGCTCAGTATAAAGAATTTCAATCTCGTTCAAAATCAAACCCTGATCATAACGATGATGACATACCCATGTCACGTGAAGAAGAAGCCAAATTCATGCAAAGTTTCCATCGAGCTCATTTTTACAATGATTACCGCGATCGTGATTCCAACCGCTATATTTAGCTTTCAAGCGAAAGAAACGATTACAACTGAGACAACTATCAATCTCATTCTGATGATAACCCGATCTCTAAAAACAACTAATCGATTTCATAAAAGCTCAACACTCGACCAATTATTTTGTCAAAGATACTTTTATGGATCTAAAAAACAAACTCGAAACAACAACCAAAAATCATCAAGCACCAATTCAAAATCTCGAAGCTAAATTCGATAGATTTGCTGACAAGCAATCTGGTCGACCTTCTAGACCCTTTCCAAGTAACACTCAACCTAAACCAAAAGGTAGCTCATCCAAACCTTACCAACCATCCCAAGCTCGAAACGAGCACGTGAATGCCGTATTTACACGAACTGGTAAATCCTATGACCCACCAGATAACCCAAATGACCAACCTAACAAATCTAAAAATCCTGTCATTTTTGATAGCGATGATGAAGATGATGAACCTACACCTCAACCTAAACCTAAAAATCCTAAACCAATAAAGAAACACCGATACCCAAACCATACAAACCAAAAATCCCATATCCTCAACGCCTCAGAAAAGAAAAAATGGAAGCTCAATATGGAAAATTCCTCGACATGATCTGAGCCGTTCGAATCAACGTACCTCTTGTCGATGTTTTAGCCGGAATGCCCAACTATGGCAAATTTCTCAAAGAACTCGTGAATAACAAACACAAAATTGAACAAATTTTAGCCGCTTTCCTGAGCGTTGAAAGTTCAGCCATACTTCAAAACAAAGTTCCACCTAAACTCACAGACCCAGGAAGTTTTTCTCATTCCATGAAATTTCAACAAAGCTTTCTTATGTAATGCTCTATCTGACCTTGGTGCTAGCATTAATCTCATGCCGTATTCCTTATACGCGAAGTAATTTCTCGAAACTCTTAAACCTACTAAAATGAGCGTAAGATTAGCCTACTGATCATTCCAATATCCTGTTGGAATAGCTAAAAATATGCTCGTTGAAGTTGGAAAATTCACCTTCCCTGCCGATTTCGTTATTCTCGAAATGAAAGAAGACAATAAAGTTCCCCTTATTTTAGGAAGACCTTTTCTTTACATTACCGATGCAGTAATTCGAGTTAAACAGAAGCAACTCAATCTCAGAGTTGGAACTGAATGAATAATCTTTCACATCAATTCTGCTATGAAACATTCTTACCCAAACGATGATACATGTTTCAGTATTGACGTCATTGATGAAATCTTAGAAGAAGATTTTGATGCTCTTCTAGACGAAGGTAGTGAAATCCTCCATTTCATTGAAGGAACCATCCTTGAAGAAAAACTCTTCACTGAATTCAATGAATTCATGGCAATGACTGCCGATGAAAATTCTGAATCCGAATCTGACACCGAAGAACCACCATTTGAAAAATAACCTTTAACACCGATTACAAGATCAAAACATATCTTGAAGAACCTCCTACGGATCTTGAACTCAAACCTCTTCCTGATAACTTAGAATATGTATTCTTGGAAGAACTTGTATTTTCTATTTTTTACATACCTTTTACCATGAAAAACGACCCTAAATAACCAAAAACGTATGAAAAATACAATATATATGCTTGTTTTTGTGTTTGTGTATGTGCAGGTACCGGATATCAAGAAAAGGACAGAAATAAAGACAAAACCGGACAAAACCGAGCACGGGATTGAAAAGAGTGCAAGATTACGAGTCCAACGGTGTCCTCGGATTTTATTGGGCCAACCCGACCCATTTATATGGGCCAGGTCAACCCATATATTTACTAGCCATTATAACAAGCCCATGATCTCATTTTTTTTATTATTCGGCCCAATATTGCATTACTCGGCCCATTGTTGTAAAAGTGAAATTCAAAGTGAAGTATAGAAGTAAAAGGCCTCACGTGCTCAACAAATTAATTCAAGAAAAAGCACGTGCAGCTCCACTATCTTGCGAATGGCGAATGAGACAACTACACGTGGCGAGGCAATGTGATAAAGAATTTCAATTCATTTCATTTTGTAGCCGAATGATCCAACAGTCCCAATTTTCTGCTTATGATTGAAGCAAAGGAAAGTCCAGGTGGAGTAAAGATAACGGCTGGATCAACTTATCTTCTCTTGCTATCCGTGTGACATTAAATAATGAGCAATCATTGGCTCATCATACATCTAATGATTAGGCCAAATTTACAAGAGAGCCCCTTCTCCCCCTATTTATACCAACACGCCACCCCTCTATTGAAAAGGAGGTTTTTAATAATCTTAGTTTTAGTTTAGTTTTTTTTAGCTTATTCAAAATTTGTATTAGCTTATTTTTTTCCAGCTTATTGTACCTGTTTATTTCAGAAAGTTTATTGATATGATGTAGTAAAAATAGTTTGAGGATTATTAAAGATCTCGGTTTGCTTATCATTTACTTTATTCGATTGATTCTATTTCTTTTCATGTATCTTATTCTATTAGCTGATCTTTCATGCTTATTTTCGTGGCTTATCATTCTCAAAAGTTCTTAAAGGATTAGAAAATGACTCCTATAAGCCATCAAAGCTCATTCGAGTCATTTTCATTTGTTTTTTTAAAAAGCACTTTTCAAATAATAAGCCACAATAAGCTCGAGAATAGCTTATTGTTGTGATTGTTTCATTTTTGATTGACTAGAAACTCTTATTTTCAGTTATGATAAGTTTTTTTTATTCAGCTTATTTGGCTTAGTGTGAGTTCAAAGTGCTAGATCCAACTTTTGAGTGCTTATTTGCTTATTCGATTTGTCATTCAGGATGACTTATGCGTTGATTGCTTTTTCACAGTCCTTGTTGCTGTTTGAACGTGGCTTATTGATTAGTTTAAGCTTATCTAGTTAGGAAACTTGCTTGTTTAGTCGCTTATTTTGTAGATCTTGTTTTTAGCTAATTTTTCTTTAAGTTTATTGCAGTATTCCTCGTTGATTTTTTTTATCTTGCTAATTTCGTTTTTGGAAATGCTTATCTCGTATGAATAACTACTCGTGACTTATCAGATTTGCTTATTGTCGGTGATAAAGCTTGTTTTCTAAAAATTCTTTTCGTCATTAGCAGATTAAGCACGTTAGGTTTGTGAATGAAAAATCAATTGGATCATGACCTGCGTTTTGTTTGCTTTAGAATTTATTGGGCTTCGATTGAGTTGGAATTGGGTAGTATTAGGCCTCGTTTGGTTTTAATTAAATTCAAATAGTAAATGAAAGATTGTTGAATTGTGTTAAGAACTGTTTAATGCTAACAGTTTGTTTTAATTATGACTTTTGGTACCGGTCTACTCATGAGGCGTGGAGCTTAAGGGTTTATTTAGCTAGACCGAATTTGATTATTTGTTTTAGCTAAATAAATCAGGTGGTATTCGTTAATTTGCGGCTCTTCAATTCGGTTCCATTTTCTAATCCTTTTTCAATACTTAGAGTAGATTTATTTTATCGCTTTATAATATGATTGCCTATTTGATTTTTGACCTACTTAGTGTCGACTTATTTTTATCTTTTGATGTTATAACGTTTTCCATGTTTAGTTAGTTGATTTATTTGCTCATTTAGTATTTAGAAATTAGTGCGGATTTAAAATATAATTAGAGATTATTAATTTGTGACATTTATTTAGATTAAAGTTTTTAAAATTTTAAAAAATAATAATAAATAAATAAAAATATAAAGAAAATAAATATAATTTCTTTTAATATAGGATTTATTCTTAGAAGTTTGCATGTTTTAAATTGAATTTATTATGCTTGCTTATTTGTCTCGTTTTAAATACTCGTTTTTTTGTTTAATGCTTTACATGTTTAAATGTTTTTATTGCTTTGCTCTTTTTTATGCTTTTATTTACTTTATGAATATGTCAAGTAGGATTTAGGAACCCAAATCAAAAATCTTTTAAACCATTCAAAACGCGCGATCACGAACTTAACCAATTTTTAATTCAC
>BQNB010115563.1:9066-21538 GCA_026074375.1 Tanacetum coccineum
AATTTTTGCTTCCACTATTGGTTCGTTAGCATTACTGAATCCAAGTAGTTTGAGAAAATGACCTGCTGGGTGTGGAATGGAGAATAGCAAGTTGCACGATGAAATAATACCATCTTTAAAATCTAAAGCCCATGCATAAATAATACAAAAATCCCCGAAACCAAAGCTTCTAGAAATTATAAGAGAGTCTCCAAGCTGAGAAATATAGTACGGAGGTAAAAACTCCCCAACTCCTACCTGTTCAGGCATGTCTTGTACATGAAACTGGTAAGTAAGCAAATCAAATGAAACTATCAAGTAATTAATTTTACAAATACCATCATCATTATAAAACTTTTGTGAGCCAATCCAAATTTTTTTACCATCTATAACTGCTTGACCTGACCATTTTATTCTTATTGATGGATGTGGCAAACAGTCATAATCAAGATTATACCAAGTTCTAGAGCTTAAAGTAGACACAAACACATACCATGGACCATCGGTGTACAACGGGTAATATATCTTCAAAATTGTTGGCTCTAGACTGACAGGACATATACCAAAACCAAATATCATTTTTGGTGAATCAGGTTGACTTGTGAAACTAGGGATTGATATTCCAGCCGATTTTTTTATTGACGGGTTCCAAAGGAGAAGGATTGAATTTTCTAAAAATGAAAAACACCATACCCCTTCAGATGAAGCCACTGGTTTTAGAGAAAAAACATTTAAATTGGAATCAAAATTCCTAAAGCCTAAATTTTGGTCAAATGAATAGATATAACCTTGAGTATTATGACTAAAACTTAAATTAAAACAACAAGTATTTATCTCACGACAACCATAATTACGAATGAAGTCGAAATTATCAATGGAAAACTTCCATTGCTTTGACACAGCACGAAATTGAAGTAAAGACTTCACGGGAAGTCTATTCATGATATCCATTTGAATGTCAAACGGTATGTTGTCGGACATAATAGTTTAAGAAATAGTTAGATGATGGTTGTATGGCGATTTTGTAAGTAAAATAAGGGTAATGTTAAGAGTATATAAATACCCAAAAATGGTAAGTGATGATAAAAAAATTTCATTGGCTTGTTTCTATTCAGTCATTGAAATGTCAATTCAAATGTCAAATCATGTCATAAATCGCTTAAAATGGTAAGTGATGATACAAAATTTCATTGACTTGTCTAGTCAATGTTTCTATTCAGTCATTGAAATGTCAAGTCAAATGTCAAATCATGTCATAAATCGCTTAAAATGGTAAGTGATGATACAAAATTTCATTGACTTGTCTAGTCAATGTTTCTATTCAGTCATTGAAATGTCAAATCATGTCATAAATCGCTTAAAATGGTAAGTGATGATACAAAATTTCATTGACTTTGTTTATATTCATTCATTCCCTAGTCCAATGACTTTACTATATATATATATATATATATATATATATATATATATAATCACAGTTAGTAGAACTGATAAAAAACTTAAATTTACAATCTATAAAAAATATGGGATCAAATATTAAAAAGTTTAAATGTTTGATTCATTATAACGGAATGAATCGAGGTTCTATTTTGCAGATGATTTAACGTACGCAATGTTACACGAATTGGTGATGAAGTAATACAATTTGGAGGAAGCAATTTTTTCATTAAACTTATCTGCTAATGTGTCTTCAATAGCGATAATTTTTGATATCACTGACGGCCTATGAGTACTAGTTTTTTAATTGGGAATGTGCTTGTAATTTGAAGATGAATGTAGCACATTGTATATGTTCTCAAAATTAAAACATTATACGTTACTACAAGTTTTTTGGATAACCTGTCAAGAAAACACGTTTTATAATTTCTTTGAACAAACAACTTTGAAAAACATCGGACCATCTAATAATATTAAAAATACGTCTTTCGACAAAAATGGTCTGGATTTGAATTTTGGAACTAGTGATTTTCAGAATGATGAATCAAATCATCAAAATGAGTCCCATTTTGAAAAACCCAAATGCTCTTTTGCGTTCGGAGACTACAACGAATACGAAGATGAAAAAAATGAATTCGATGATGTTGTGGATGACAACCCCCTAACCAATTACCAGAAATGGCAGAAATACATGTCTTTTAAACCAGACATTCCAGAAACACCACTTTACAAGTCAAAAACCTATGATTTCAAAATATTAAAAAAGAAACAGAAGTTAAGGTTGGTAATATTTTTGATAATAAGGAAGCTTTAGACTTGGCCATTAGATTGAAAGCTTTAGACGAGGGTTACCAATTTTTGACTGATAGGTCAGCCCCAGAAAGGTATGCATTGAAATGCTTTCATTTTAATGAATGTGAGTGGAAGATTCGTGCTACACGTTGGGGGAAAACTGAAAAGTTTAGCATTACATTTTTTAATGATGTTCACACATGTCCAAAAAACCTAACATTTATCCCTAACCATCGAAATGCAAACAAAAAAGTTATTGCTCACATTCTCACTCCAAAGTTACAAGATACTAAGCGTGTTTTAAAAGGGAAAGATATACAACAAGATATAATGTCCGAGTATAAAATAAATATATCTTACCAACAAGCATGGAGAGGGAAGGATTATTGTATACAACAGATAAGGGGTTCACCGTATGAATCTTTTGAGATGCTTCTGTATTATTGTTATAATCTAGAAAGAAAAAACGAAGGGACAGTAACACGTATAAAAACAGACGAAAAAGGAGTTTTCGAGATGTTATTCATTGCCCTTGGTGCGTCGGTAAGTCACGATCTTCTGTTATATTTATTATTAATAGTAGGTTACCATAGAATTATTATAACGTTTTTTTAATTTCAGATTCGTACGTTCGTGAATTATCTACGACCATTGCTTATAATAGATGCGGCACACTTAAAGGGTCAATACAAGGGAACAAATCTGATTGTTGTCGGCATGGATGGAAACAACCAAATTATGCCAATTGCTTTTGGTATATGTAACCTCGCGTCCGGAAACAGGTCCATGTTGGTCATGGTGGATGTCTGTACTTAAAGAATGTATAGGTGATAACTCGAATTTGCTATTCATATCTGACAGGCATGTTGCTATAGCTTTAGCAGTACAAATTGAATTCCCTTTAGCATATCATGCTGTATGTTGTCGTCATTTAATGATGAACCTATCTTTGAAAAGAGATAGAACAAAGGCTCTATTTTAGAAAATATGCAGGACTTACACAATAGAAGATTTTTCAAGCAGCATGAGCCATCTACATGATATTCAGCCTGATGCGTATGATAAACTTTGTCAAGTTGGTCCCCAGAGATGGTCACGAGCGCATTGCCCTTAGTGCGTTACAACTATTTGACATCGAATAGTCGTGGAGTCTGTTAACTGTGTGTATGCAGTTTATAGGAAGCTACCGTTGTTAATGTTAACAGGAGAAGTATCGTTGACAATGGTGGGCAAGAGGACTGGTACTATAAGTCGCAAACTCGCTGGTATTTACTTTTTTAAAACATAAATCTTGCATCATTTTTTCATCGTATTATGAGCTATTGTATTTCATTTATTTTATATTTAAAAATGTAGAAAATATGACGTTGAAAATTACGGATGGGGCGGCAAAACAAGTGAAAAATTGATGAAAAAGCGCAAAATGGGTTGTTTGTGGTGTTAACTAGATCATCATTACATAGTTCTATGACGGAGATATAATCGTCCAAGTCGACCTTACAGACGGCACTGTCATGGCGGTTAATGGCCTGCTTTCCGCGTAGCTTTGTTACCATGTGGTCACGTTTTTATCAGTGTTACATGGTATTTGGGTTTGACTGATTGTGTCCAGTATGTATCAGATGTTATAAAAACACAAAAATATCAAGCACCTACGCGATGAACCAATTCCCATTTTATTAGGAAATGTTCAAGACATGGGAATGCCCCAAACATATTCAGAAAGTTATACCTCCTTGGATGGACAAGCCCTACAACCGGAGTCTGTCCAACAAAATACAAACCAAAATTAAAATCACAAGGTGAGAGGCTATAATGATACATTGTACGAGATGCAAACAGCAGGACACAGACGTGACATTGCAATAAACAACTTTATCTTTGACCCACCTATATAACACATACGTAACACAACTATGAACAACAAAATCAAGATATGAACAACCCATCATTCCACAAACCACACCAACAATATGACAAACACTTTCCAATAACTCATCACGTCCACCATGGTCAAAACACATGACCCATCGCTGCCAAGGTTCCAACTTATAACAATAACACATTCTCAACGTATTGTCTGTAAATCACACACAAGTCAGCACAATGTATGATCTTACGAATTAAAAACCCAAGCATCTAAGCATCTAGATGATCTAAAACTATAATGCTTCAATAGTTGGTTTAAAACTCATTTGGTTTTGTAACAATTGTATGTTTTTAATCGTTATCATGTTTTACTTTTGTTTGTTATTTTAATATATAGTACAAATCTGTTGTCCATGTACGAATGTTGTCATGTATTTCTTTTCAAGGTTCGCAAAAATATAATAATAGAAACAATTAAATCACGGGTAAACACTCACACTATATAAACCACATTCTTATGGTTCAACTTTCACAACAACATTACATTCATAAACAAAACTCATTTTAGAGTTCAAAGAATGACTTGCAAAGTTCTACTACACCATTATGAAAGGTTCACTAGTCCCCCCAGAAGAAGTTCGTTAGTGGCTGGTTGCTATTGGTTAGATCCCGTTTATTGTTGGAAAAAAAATTTAACAATTCAATGGGTGAAAAGAATTTAACATAATTTTTGGGTTACGATTGAAACTTGGCCACTTTTCTTTTTATTTAAGAAAACCAAATTATAGTTTGGATTCAGGTCTCATGTACATTGGATGATGCTTTTACAAGACCGCAAACATGTCTAACTCCACGTTGCTCAATTCACCAAATAGATTACACGTGTATGTTTCCACAGGGTGTTGATATCTCACTTGTTGTGGCCGTCCAGCACAAAAGATGAAGGAAGCAAAAAAAGCGAAAAAACATGAAAACACTTCTTTGTTCAAAAAAGTTTATTTTTACTAGTTATAATATAAACTAGAAATTAATGTTGTGTTGTTATATTCTAATTTACTTTTTTAATCGATATTCCTTGATGTAGGCTATATGTTATCAATTAACATTGAGTTGGACAACTAAAGAAAATGCTTTATTCAGACAACGATAGTGTACATTTATCATTTCGGACAACAACATGAGTATCTAACTTTGCAACTAAAAAAAATAGTATATAATATATTTTTTATATTATATATATATATTATAGATTTATTATATATAATTTATATATATATTTATTTATATATATACTATATATATATATATACTATATCAACAAAAAAGATTGACAAATAAGAAAATTTCATGTTCAAAGACATTCTTTACTTTGACCAAATTGTCGACGTCTTAATAATACTACTTTCGAGTTCGAGGTACATCACAACGGCGGTTTTAAACTTAACCCACTAACCTATCAAAATGGTTCAATACATCAATATAAGCATCTCTACCAACAGATTTTGAGATTTTTGATTACTAATCTTACAAGAAAAATATCAAGACAGTTCACTACTGTGTATTACACGTTGCCACCAAACAACACATTGTCAGGTTTGAAACAAATTAAGAATGATTATGATACAAATGTTTGTCGACATTGCAGGGTTGCTGGTAAAGATCAATTTTTTATTTCTCATATCAGATTGATCTTAAGCACGGTGTCATTACAAACAATGGGTTTTTTGGAGAAGCATTTGCAGGTTCTTTTAGAGCACTAAAAAACTTAAAGAATCACTCTCTTTGCTACATAGTTTGCAAAAAACAAAAAACAAAAGTTCTCAATTTCTATGGACTTCTTGTGATCCTGAGTTTTATTATAAAACTCAAATACCTACCACATCCATCACGTCACAACCAATTTCAATTTTTTTGGTTTACAATAAAATGGTCAATATTGGTCCTCCGTTAACACAAAAGACACAACTTACTATCATCGGATGTGTAAATGAACATCAACATTACCAGAATAAATCTAGAAGAGCTGATGAACATTTATTTTGTCAAATATTTTGGTACTAAACATCCATGCTCTTTATTATAAATACCGCACAATTGGATTTTCTATAACCGTAAAAACTTAGAGGAAACAACTATGTTAAGCATGTTATGTTTGATATATCTTAAGGCATTACAAATTGACATTTACATTGACCACCTAGGTGTTCGATTTTATTTATGCCAATATATTTTCCCAAAGCCAGCTTGTGCAAAAATGATGAAAATGGTCCATAACCCAACTACACAAGTGACAGTGAAGAAAATAAAAGGAGGGTAACACAAAATGATTACACTCTCAATCAAATGGTTGAATGGGCGGAACAAGAACACTTCGAAGACGAGGAAACCACAGTTATCATGTCCCCAAAGATAATAATTCTTAGAACGGTGCTGAAATTTCGAAACAAAGGCTCTTGGATAAATCAATTTTCAATACTCTGCTATTGCATGAAATGCAGAAACGAAACAAAATCGAGGGAAAACAATAAGAAGTTCAACATCAAGATATAAAGAAACATATGTACTAATGTTCATGTAACTCATCCACTATTACCAATGTCTTTTCAACGTACACATTATGTTTCTATTTTTTCTATGTATTCAATAATTAAGTATTACGTTGTAAAGATAGTCAATCAAATGTCTTAATCTCTATTAAAATGTCGCTTTCTTGACAACATTTGGCATTACATAAATTCATATCTACCTATTTATAGTTACTAGCCAAACTATTACCCCTATATCAACTAGCTTTGCATATACAATACATTCAAATCACACACACACACACACACACAAACACACACACACAAACCACACATCCACTAAACAACTTCCTTCTTACACATAACAAATTTTATGGCTGATTCTTTTTTCTTTTTGCCATGATGCACGTAAAACAATTGTTTCCAACCTGCAAAGGGAGCTTGAAGCCGAGGCCACACTAGCGAATACAATGTTGGGCAACTTAACTCGTTATTTTAAACAAATGCGTATCCGTGAGATACAAATAACAATGTTGCAGAATATGCCTACAATGAGCCTTAATAGCTACGGAATACACGCTCTACTAATGACACATGAAGCGGATATACGTATAACAAACAACTTGATCAGAGCAAGACAAGAATATGCGATAGCATGCTGAAAGCAAAACGTCATTATCAATTACAGTGGCATATAGATGCATCGAATGATGTTGTTTGAACAACAACAATTATCCAACAATGTGTGTTCTTGTGGTTGCTTTTTTGTTTTAAGTCAGAATAATAAGGTTGCCAATGTACTAGATTAGGTGTTGTTTATTGTATTCAATGGATCATATGAATCAAGATTCTTGTTTGTACGATTTATTTGAAGATCTCATCAAAGAGTACATTATATAGAAGTTTAAAGTGTAAAGTATGCTTACAATGCAAAAAAAGGTAAAATATAGAACAAGATATACAACAAGATATAAAAAGGAAGTTCAAATTTCGATATACAACAAGATATAAAAAGGAAATTCAAATTTCATTTGCTGTTTACTGTATCAGATAAGACAAATGAATGACAAGCTTAATTATCAGTATCAATTTAAAAGATATAATAAATGACTAGTCCTTGCAAATAAATTTTTTTACTCATATTGATAAGACAACACAATGAAACTGTTGTTTATCCATAAAAAAATTCGCCCGATTTATGAGAAGATTTGACAAATCATAGATGTTTTTTCAGTAGAAAATTAAATGACAACATCAGATGCTTTTTCATATGCTTTTTTAGACATTAAATGACAATTCAATGCAAATATATTATTGTACAACAACTGATAAGACAACTCAACGATATTATTTTTGATCACTAAATATTTCACGCGATTTTTGACAACATCAGATGTTTTTTCAAATGCTTTTTCAGACATTGAATGACCAATTAAATGAAATTTACATTTTTACTGAAACTGACTCAAGACAATCTAACAACATTATTTTTTATCACCTACAATAATTCACGCGATTTATGACAACATCTGACAAGTCATTAGCTTATATATAAACACATTACTTGGGGACTGTCATACTCAAAATAATTTCTCATTCACTTTTTAATTGTATCTTCTCTCTATAATGGCTAGTAACCCAGAAAACGTTAGGTTAAGTGTTCTTGCAAAACTACAAGAAGCATTGGATGAAGAAGATATTCTGGCGGATCAAATTTTAACCATGATGCATCGCTATGCTGATAGGTTTACAAATCGAAGAGTTGAAATTAACAATCTCATGGTTTTGGAGGACCACCCACTTGTGGACTATGGTAAGTACGCCCTTGGTTGCATGACCGGGGATGACATGAAAAAGTGTGTATACCTAAAAAGCGTTAGGGATGAGCTGCTAAGGAGTATGGAACGAGATAAGAAGGTTGAAGGAAAACTACTGAGACATGTTGTTTGATTATTGCTTAACACAAGTTTGCTAACCATCTTGTGTTTGTTTGTTGTTGTTTTTCGATTTTTATAAATCGTCAAAATAAGGTTGGCCATGTAATATCTTGTTGTAATGCTAGTAATGACTATCGTTTTTCTTTATTCAAGTATAAGTTATCGCATTATAGATCACGCATTTCTAGCAGTGATAAGCACATTCGGAGTCGGGACATGATTTTACAAATCTATTCAAGGAAATGACTTATGCATGCCAATGAATGGTACTATTACCTATCGTTGAATTTTATAAAATTAAACTTATCGCGTTAAACAATTGAAATGAAAAAAAAATAACCCAAACTGGACACCCACTTTGCAACTCAATATATTAAGTATATTATATTATTTTCGTAACAAACTTTGGTTCACTGGGTAGACCTCATCAAAGACATCACTACCAACCCATAAAAAATTATCATTTTAAATATCGCTTGCGTCAAACGTTCACAAAGATTACCGATATCGTTATTTTGAAATAAAAAAATACATTCAATAACTACAACGACATATTATTGCAACGTCATATCTTAATTACATATTGAATTATTTCTAGTAAAAAAATTTTGGTTTCACTGTGTAGATCTCATCTAAAGACAACATTACGACCACAAAATAAAAAAAAATTCAAATTAACGTATCAATATCGTAAACGTTCTCCAAAGATTGCCCTCGGGGATTTTTTTGCAAAAACATTCTAAACCCTTAATATATTCAAAACCACTCTAATTTCTGAAAATTTATCAAAAATGAAACAAAAAAAATTAAATAGAAAAGGGTGGTTCTCAATCTTCCAAGTTGTGCCAGCAACTTTTTTTATTATTTTCTTTTTCAAATTTTGACTCAACCGCTGAGGGAGTGTGTTGGGAATTATACTTTGAGTTGATTATAACAAAACATATAAAGTTGTGGACCTACATAGACATAAGGGGAATTACATTATGTTGGATTGATGATTTGTCAATCAGTTTTTTATGATCTAAACCTAAAAGATTATGTTCTACATTAATTTTAGTGTAGATTAGTCTAATAGTTTTTGTAGGCTAGTGTTTGTGTAGGCTTGGGTGGTTTTCTCAGCGTGTCTGCAGCTTATCCCTTATACACACGCTTGGAGTTTTGTGGGGTTGGACGGTTAGGGGGTTGCTGTATGGATTCGGATATTGGGTTTACGTTTGGACAAATTTTTTATTAATTTTTTAACAACCCAAAACAAAAATAAAACACTCCACCCCTATTTTATTTTAATACAAACAAACATCCCAACATCAATTTTCAAATTAACCCTCAAAACACACCCCCCCCCACAACCAAAAACCACCCAAAAACTCAAATAAACAACACCCAACAAACCAAAAAAAACCAACCAAAAAAAAAACAAAAAAACCCAACACCAAAACAAAAACAAAACCAAAACCAAATAAAACCAAAAACCAAAACAAAAAAAAAAACAAAACCCCCCCACACCAATCACCAACCCCCTCACAACCATATATAAACCATACCTTCACCTATAATCTTTAATATCATTAATATAATTTTTAAAACTATAAATTCCACAATAAAACTTCTAAATTTTAAATAAAATAAATCCCCCCCCCCCCCCCAACATCACATAAAACAAATTCTATTATTTTTATAAATATTAATATATAAATTAAACAAATTTTAATTAATCCAAAATTTACCTAACTTACATATACAAAAACCCCCCCCCCACAACAATAAATCTTTTTCATAACTTAAATATTTAAAATTTCAATAAAACCCTTATAATTAAACTCTCCTTCCCACCAATTATTACCCCCCCCCCCCCTTATCACCTATTAATCTTATATCCTATAACTCTATCGATTTAATTTTAAAAACTATTTTTTTTATTGGTTTTGTTTTTTACCTTTTATTATATCTACATAACGCTTTTCAAGTTCCCATTTCATATCATCTCACCACTTATAGTTACTCACACACGCAGTACAGTGGTAGATTTTTGTTGTTTGGTTTTGGTGCAGGGTTGTGGTGGGAGGTGATGTGTTTGGCAGGTTGGTTTCCGAGGAGGATTTGGGGTGGACATGGTGTCGCGTTGTTTTTATATATGCCCTTATGATGGTTAAATTGATAGGAATTTGGTATGTATATACCCCCCCCCCCCCCCGGTTGTAGAGTCGTTTTGAAAGTTCTGGTATCGCCAGGACTCCAACCATTTTGCGCTTTTCATCATTTTTTTTCACTTTGTTTGCCGCCCAATCGGTAATTTCATACGTCATATTTTCTACATTTAAATATAAAATAAATGAATACAATAGCTCATATTCGAGGAAAAAATGATGCAATGATTTATGTTTTAAAAAGTAAATACCTGCGAGTTTGCGACGTTTATAGTACCAGTCTTGCACCATTGCACGATACTTCTCTGTTAACTTTAACATCGGTAGCTTCCTATACACTGCAGTACAAACATTAACAGACTCCACACTATTCGATGTCAAATAGTTGTAACGCACTAGTGGGCAATTCGCTCTTGACCATCTCTGGGGACCAACTTGACAAAGTTTATCGTATGCATCAGGCTGAATATCCTGTAGATGGCTCATGCTGCTTGAAAAATCTTATGTTGTGTAAGCCTTGCATATTTTCCAGAATAGAGCCTTTGTTCTATCTCTTTTCAAAGATAGGTTCATCATTAAATGACGACAACATACAGCATGATATGCTAAAGGGAATTCAATTTATACTGCTAAAGCTATAGCAGCATGCCTGTCAGATATGAATAGCAAATTCGAGTTATCACATATACATTCTTTAAGTACAGACATCCACCATGACCAACATGGACCTGTTTCCCCTTTACATATACCAAAAGCAATTGGCACAATTTGATTGTTTCCATCCATGCCGACAACAATTAGATTTGTTCCCTTGTATTGACCCTTTAAGTGTACCGCATCTATTATAAGCAATGGTCGTAGATAATTCACGAACGTACGAATCTAAAATTAAAAAGCGTTATAATAATTCGGGTTAACACTATTATTTAATATATAAAAAAGATTGATCGTTACTTACTGACGCTCCAAAAGGCGCAATGAATAAACAATCTCGAAAACTATTTTTCGTCTGTTTTTATATACATGTTACTGTCCTTTCGTTTTTTTCTGTTCTGATTTTATCTAGATTATAACAATAATATGGAAGCATCTCAAAAGATTCATACGGTGAACCCCTTATCTGTTGCATACAATAATCCTTCCCTCTTCATGCTTGTTGGTAAGATATTTTTATTTTATAATCTGACATTATATCTTGTTGTATATCTTTACCTCTTAAAACACGCTTAGCATCTTGTAACTTTGGAGTGAAGATCTGAGCAATTACCTTTTTGTTTGCATTTCGATGGTTGGGATATGTTTGGGTTTTTGAACATGTGTGAACATCATTAAAAAATGTAATGCTAAACTTTTCAGTTTCCCGCCACCGTGTAGCACGAATCTTCCACGCACATTCATTAAAATGAAAGCATTTCAATGCATACCTTTCTGGGGCTGACCTATCATTCAAAAATTGGTACTAGTGGCCAAGTCTAAAGCTTCTTTATTTTCAAAAATTTGACCAACCTTAACGTCTGTTTCTTTTTTATAATGTTTTGAAATCATAGGTTTGGACTTGTACATTGGTGTTTTTGGAATGTCCGGTTTAAAAGACGACATGTATTTCTGCCATTTCTGGTAATTGGGTAGTGGGTTGTCATCCACAACATTATCGAATTTATTTTTTTCATCTTCATATTCGTGGTAGTCTCCGAACGTAAAAGAGCATTCTTGTTTTTCGAAAAGGGACTCATTTTGATGATTTGATTCGTTATTAAGAAACTTACTAGTTCCAAAATTCAAATCC
>BQNB010115564.1:0-21537 GCA_026074375.1 Tanacetum coccineum
CAAGGGTAACTTGGTAATTTTCTTAATTGCTCTTTGGAATATTATTATTATAGTATATTTTACAAGTGTATTAAAACTCACTATCACATACTATGCTCAATCGATTATTGTTTGCTTATGATTGCTTGAAACCTTGTTGTGATCTTTAATTTTATTGTTTCTTGTTAGTGGTGTGCGCGTTAGGCTCTAGAAAACTAGCTATAAGATATTACAGTAGCATGGACGTCTAGGGAAACGTGATTAGGTTTGATGAAACCTTCAATTAGTTCTTTATAACTAGTTGTGTTTGGGTAAATTCCTTTTTAAGTATTTAGTGCGCGTGATTTACTATTGGGTGAGCGAGGTGTGTTCTAGGAGCCCCTACTTATTTAGTCATGTAGACGCGTTTCTGACCAACTTGCAATAGAAAAATAGGAATACTTACACTTTACACTAACGAGGATTATGGGACATAAGTCAGAGAGAATAATTAGGGAGTAGTGCATGATTAAGTTATCACGTTTGTTTACCTATACGAGTTTCCCACCAATTTACATATCTTGCATTTAGGAGTAGTTAGTAGTTTAATCAAAACCCTTTTCAAAACCTGAGATTTTACTTGCTTTCTAAAAACATAAAAACACAAAAATACTCTTCCCTCAACCCTTAGATATTATTGATATATGATTCGAACCTACCTTACTATTCCCCTAGAGAACGATCAATCCCCCGAGTGTTTCCTATATTACACTGCAATGATTAGGTACTCTGCCTAAGAGGATTGTAAAACTTCTTTCGAGTTTTACAAAAGTCCAAATCAGTATGGTTCAGTGATTTGTTTGGGAACAACAGCTTATGTTGAAAACACGTGACTGATGATCAGCTTGGTGTAACAAGGATATTGCACCGCTCTTTGTAGTTTCTCCACAACTTGATACAAAAAACGAGTCCAAATGAGTTGAGCAAAATCCACTTTGTGATGATTAACGATAGCATAAAAAATTTGCAATGTACTGATTTTGGATTGATCAAATCTCGTCATCTTTGAGGTAGTACAATGTGACGCGGTCGTTGTAAACGCACTAAGTTTTACCAATCCCTATGCAGAGTACCTAACCGTTGTAGTGTAGTATAGACAAGACTCGGGGGTTGTTATCGTTCTCTAGGGGAATAGTTTTGATAGGTTCGAATTGAATGTCACTAAGGTCTAAGGGTTGAGAGAAGAGTATTTTTATGTTTTTATATTTTTATAAAAGCAAGTAAAATCTCGGGTTTAAAGGTTGGTTATTTTAACTAATTACTACTAATTCTAATTCTAAATCTAATCTAAATATGTGGAAACTCGTATAGGTAAACAAACATGTTCACTTAATCATGCACGACTCCTTAGTTGATCCTCCTAATCCTATTGCCCGTCACTCTTGTGACGAGGTGTGTAAGTATTTCCTAAGCCATGAACGAATTACACGAACCCGCCGTCTACGTAATACTCTGTTAAGGCAACGCACAAGTAAGGTAGTATGAAGACTATTACAAGGACCCTAAGAGTGTATTACATGCATTTAAAACACTTAAACGGTGATCAACCATATTAGGACAAGGTAGTATGAAAACTATTGCGATGGTATCCTTTCTACACAATTATGTTTCCCTAGACGTCTTCGCAAGCAACTAAGAAGCTAGTTTTCTAGAGCCTAACGGGCACACCCATCAACAAGAAGCAATAGTAAAAGGATTCACAATATAAGTTTCATGCAATCATAAGCAAACACTAATTAATTTAGCCTAGCATGTTAAAAGGAAGCAAAGAACACATAATCAAATAATACATAGACAAATTGAAAGATTAATAGATAAAAGAACTTCACTTGATTAAAACATGGAGTTATGATGGATACAATAGGGTTTAAGAACCCTAAAAATGACCCAAAATCTGTTACAAGTCGTTCCTTCATGAATCCCTAAGTTTCCACACTAAAAACCCTAAAATTAGGAATATATATATGAAAATACAATCGCGACGGCGTCGCTTGTAAGTTGTGATGTCGTCGCCCCATCAAATCTTCTTAGGGTTTCTTAAGTCGGCTAATCCAGACGCCGTCACTAATTCCTTTTGACGCCGTCTCTTGAGAATCCTGACGCCGTCGCTAGAAATGGCGATGCCGTCTCCACGCATTGTATGCACATTCTTCATCGACTTTCGTGTAGAGTTGCAGTATTGTCTGTTTCTTCCCAAAATGAGTCCAAGTCGCGTGTATTTTCTCAAATTTCCATCCAAGTGCTAAAAACACAAAAAGAAACGATTAAGAACGTATTATAGAGATAAATGCATGATTTAAGGGGTTAAATGACCTCGAAAAAGTGTATAAATTGACACCTCATCAAATACCCCTACACTTGGGATTTGCTTGTCCTCGAGCACATGAGCTTTTCTACCTAGTCAATAGCAATATCAAGGGTATTTAACTTACTCTTTAAAGATAGTTATGACACAACCAATTAGACCTCGTAATTAAAAGCACAGAAATTATATACTAGCACCTCACATAAGTGTTTGGATTCTCTCTTTCTCTCGGGTATATAATGAATTATAACAATATGGGAAATGGAAAATTAACACTCATTACCTTGTCATAACATATAAATAACCATAAGCTTGATAAAAGATCAAACCTCCACCGCTTTGGTGCAAATTACTATCAAAGAGGTCTTTCAAAGGTTGTGATGTGTAGGTGTAAGATACATGGAAACGGATGGGAAATATTTGGGTGATTTTGGGTAGTGGCGAGTTAATTATCTATAAGAATACATGTATAAGGTGTTGCTAAGCCAAGACTCAACCACACTAAGACAAAGACATACAATACTCTACATCAAACTCTTTCTTTTTCTTTTCTTGACACTATATTGACATAAACATAAGCAAAATGGCAGGCCGTACACTTTTTATCACTTTTTTTTTATTTTTTCTTTCTTTTTTTCTCTTTTTTCATTTTCTCTTCTTTTTCCTGATGTGCGGTCGTTGTAAACTCACAAGAAGTTTTACAACTCCCTAGACACTGTACCTAACCGTTGTAGTGTAGTATAGGCAAGACTCGGGGGTTGTTATCGTTCTCTAGGAGAATAGGTTAGGAAGGCTTGAACATAATATAACAGAGGTCTAAGGGGTGAGAGAATATTATTTTTGCATTTTTATATTTTTTGATAGCAAGTAAAATTCTGGTTTTGAGAGGTTTGGTTTGGTTTTAGCTAATTAAACTAATAATATAAATCTAAACTACTTTGGTGATAACTACATGATAAACGAATGTATTTACTTAATCATGCACTACTCCTTAGTTTACTTCTCCTAATCCTATTGCTTTGTCTCACTTGTGATGATCTGTGTAAGGTTTTCCTAAGTCAAGAACGAATTACACAAAAACGTCGTCTATGTAATATTTCGTTAAGGCAACGCACAAGTAAGGTAGTATGAAGACTATTACAAGGCCCCTAAGAGTACATTACATGCATTTAAAACACTTAAGAGGGATCAACCATATTAGGGGTAAGGTAGTATGAAGACTGTTACCGATGGTATCCTTTCGACACACTCGCGTTTCCCTAGACGTCTATGCTAATTTAATATCTTATGGCTAGTTTTCTAAAGCCTAACGCGCACATCCATCACAAGAAGCAACATTAAAAGGATCTACAAACTAAGTTTCATGCAATCATAAGTAAATACTAAAGGATCTATCCTAGCATGTTAAAAGGAAGTAAAAAATAAGAATTAATCAAACAACAAATAGACATATTGAATGACAAAAGATAGGAAATCTCACTTGCTTAGAACATATAATTAAGGTTGTTACAAGAGGGTTTTAACACCCAAAAAAGGGCCTAAATGCCAGCTATAACCGTCTTCTAAAAGTAGGGTTCAGTTCTCAAAAGCTACACACTTGAAACCCTAAAAACGAGTTTGTATAAACGGGCGCGACGGCGTCGCGTTATAACCCTGACGCCGTAGGCCTGCTGAATCTTCTAGGGATTCTTTAAGTCGGTTGGATCCTGACGCCGTCCTTTGTAAGCCATGACGCCGTCACGAATAAATGTGACGCCGTCTCCATGCACTGTACGCGTATTCTTTAAGAGTTTTGGTGTAGAGTCCTAGTCTTGTCCGTTTCTTCTCCAAATAAGCCTAAGTCACGTGTTTTTCCTCCAAAAGCCATCCAAGTGCTGAAAACACAAAAAGGAATGATTAAGTACATAATTTGGGCATATTTGCACGATTTAGGGGGTTAAATGACTCTGAAAAAGTGTATAAAACGACACCTCATCAAATACTTCTACACTTGGGATTTGCTTGTCTTTAAGCAAATGGGCTTTTCTACCTAGACAATAGCAATATCAGGGACATTTAACCTACTCTTTAAAGATATTTCACGATACAACCTTCTAGACCTCGTAATTAAAAGCACGGATGTTATAAACTAGCACCTCACACAAGTGTTTGGATTCTCTCTTTCTCTTAGGTGTATAATGAATTATAATAGTATAGGAAACGGAAAAATAACACTCATTACCTGTCGTAGTATATAAATTACCATAGGCTTGGTAAAGGATCAAACCTCCATCGCTAGGCGTAAGTACTAAACATTACTATCAAAGAGGTCTTTAAGGGTTGTGGGGTGTGGGTGTATGATAACAATAATGAAGATGGAAATGGATGAGATATATTTGGGGAGTGACTTTTTGGGTGAATTTGGGGTGAAGTGGTGAGTTAATTATTTATAAGAATACACGTTGATTGGGTTGCTAAGCCAAAGACTCGACCACTCTCGGACAAAGAATTACACTACTCTACATCAAACTCTTTCTTTTTCTTTTCTGACTCTATGATAAACATGAACATAAACATAAGCAAAATGGCAGCCCGTAAATTTTTTTCACCTTTTTTATACTCTTTTTTTCGTACACTTTTGCCCTGTCATTTGCTTAAACATAATAATCAATGACTTGGGATTTATAAATACACCCTTACACTTTAGTTTTTAAAACTCAATAACATAAACTAATCTAATGACCCAAAATGAGATGGATCAAAATAACATGGAGACTGTCAAACAAATATGGGGGTATTGACTTAACTTTTCTTCCTCATTCTTCCGCAAAATAAATACTACCATGAATCCTAATCATCTCAAAACTGTATTTACAAGGATAAGGACTTAGCAACCATGTACTCAAATAATTAACTTGGGTTAAAACAATAATGTACTAAAAACGAGTACATACAAGGAAGGCTATGGTAATTTAGGTGTAGCAATTGGTTTAAGGTTTAAACAATACTCTTCATTAATAATCTGGAATCCACCAGAAAATTACGAGAACCATAAAAAGGATCGACTCAGAGGGTTATACTAGGGGAATCCTGCACTAAAAATGAGTGCATGGCAAGGGTGTGGGGATAGTTATATGGTCTAGGTGACCATAGTAACAAATACAAGTTTAAAACATGGGTTAATCCTAGTGCCTCTTATCATTTAGCAAATCATAATACTTACTATGCAGTCTCAGAATGCATCACAAAAACAAGTTTTAGAATTTAATATACCACTGGTACACTCTCATATAATTTTAACCGATACAAATGATCCATAAGAGTTGAGATCCACAAAGACCCCCACATTGTCATAGATCCAATGAAACCATCCAAGCCATCCATCTATGATTGATCCAGGGGTCTAGATTTTACCCCTCTTTAACACTAAAGGGGTATTTGTGTCACATATTTAAACTTAAATAACACACATTCTCACTTTTTGTAAAATAAAAAAAAACCACAGAGCTCAAAACCACTCGCCGGCGACCAATCCAACAAACTTTTTCCGGCGAACTCTACCAACAAAAATGACGACCTCGTCGACAAGCAGCCTTCTTCCGGTGAACACGCCGACTACCAACCTTCCTCCGGCGACGACTACTAAACTTCCTCCGGCGACCTTCACGACTACCAACCTTCCTCCGGCACCAACCTCCACCACCACCAGTCACCTTCCTCCGGCGACCTCCTCGACCAGTCACCTTCCTCCATCGACATCCACGGCTAGGGCTTGTAATATAAATGAAGCATATTTGTTTGTTGTTTTGGTTGTTGGAGAAGAAAATCTTCTTATAGAGGCTGAAATAGAAGAACTTGATGATGTTACTATGAATGAAGATGTAGAAGCCAATGTCATTCTAGAACCAGGTAAATCATATATGATTCTGTGTAAAAAAATGTTTTTTGATAAATGTGATGTGTTTGTTATATGAGTGATGTGTTTGTTATATGATTCTGAGTATTCTAAATATTTAGGAAAATCATATATGAGTCATGTGAATCATACATGATTCATATTGAATCATATATGATTCATACTGAATCATATATGATTCATGCATAGATTTGAATCATATATCATTAATAGTAAATGTACCTAACACAAAATCATATATGATTCTGTAACAGTTAAAATCAATACACCAAGACCAAGTTTATACCTTCACAATGAGACACCCGGAGGAACGACATATTGGGAACCAAATGTTGATGAGCCGCACTTACCTCTTGAGGGGAAACGTTTTGATGAGAACTACATCAAGATCTGAGAGTGAAAATGCATTCTTCAAAAATTTTACAAATCACGGGTCAACGTTGGTGAATTTCATGATGTGCTTCGAATCCGCAATGGAAAGGCAATGCTATAGGCAAGAAGTGTTGGACTTTAGAACGTTTGACTCGGCACCAAAACTTCATACAAAGTTAACAATTGAAATCCATGCGTGTAAAGTATACACTAGGACAATATCGTTACTTGTTCAAAAGGAAATATATGAAGGGGTTTGGGCATGCCAAATACAAGACTTTAAAAAAGAAGAAGGTTGTGAGATCGTTAAGGTTAGAGACATAAGAGCAGGTGCTTATAGAACACTTTATACAGAGGAAGGAAAAGAGACGGTGATTCAAGAAAAAGACAAAGTAGTAGATTACAAGGTAATTTAAAAAAAAACTTGCCTACTGTTATATTCTAATGTAAGAATCATATATGATTCATGGTGAATCATATATGATTCTTATGTGAATCATATATGATTCATGGTGAATCATATATGATTCTTATGTGAATCATATATGATTCATGGTGAATCATATTTCTAATAACTTTTCTTTTTCTTATGTTGAATAATTAGGTTGTGCGTAATCCTGAAGACGGTTCGGTTGAATGTACTTGTAGGCATTTTCTTCGTTATGGGTTTCTATGCCGACATGTATTTTGTGTTTTGAAGAATTGTAATATTGAAGTGATTCCGGAAAGATACATTTTGAGGCGTTGGAGAAGGGATTTAATACCACCTGCATTGAGAAGAAACACAAATAGATATGGAGAGAAAGACGAAGCAATTGAAAAATTAACAAATGAGGCAAATTATGTGGTAGACGAATGCTTGTTTTTGTTAAGAAAAGATGAAGAACAATTGAAGCAGTTTGTGGAAAAGTTGGAGAATATAAAGAAAGAAATTCAGGTTAAACTGCCTAACCCTCCTTCTTAGAAAACGGGTGATGTGATTGAAGATATCTATGCAATTAAGAAGCCGAATCAAAATCTGGTAAATAATCCACAAAAGGCTAGCAACAAAGGTGGTCGAAGAGGAGAACGAAGAAAAAGTGGAAGGGAAATAGCAATGAAAGCTAAGGCTAAAAGGGCTCGAAAATGTGGATACTATGCAGAGATAACAAACAAGCACACAAAAACTACATGCCCGTTAAATCCAAAATATATTGCAAAACTAGTGAGAACTGAAGCTGATGCCGAACAAGAAAGGAGAACTGCTGCTAGTGCTACTGAACAAGAGGAGAGAAACAGTGATACTGCACACAATGTTGATAAGGAACAATCAAATACGGCTTCTTGAATAGTTTTGAATTTTCAAAAAAAACTTAGTTTATACTTTTTTCCTTTATTTTATTTCTAATACTGTCGAAAAAGTGTTTGAGATTTTAATTGAATTACTTTATGTTTAATGTTCTAGCAGATTTGGTAGTTTAAATTGTTTTGTACGTATGATTAAAGTTGTCATGTATGAATCATATATGATTCACCATGAATGATACATGATTCATTCATGGATCATATATGATTATCTATGAATCATATATTAATGGTATATGGTGTGTCGGGCAAGTGCAGGGTGGCCAAGAATTTGATTGATTCACCATGAATCATATTTATGAATATCATGGATATTATATGGTTTTCTATATGTATATATTTCAGGTAAGTGGTGTGTTTAGGCCAAGTGCCAGGAATTAGATTGATTCTCTTGGTCATATATGATCATGAAGAACTACATATACGATTCATGGTGAATCATATACGATTCATGGTGAATCATATATGATTCATGGTGAATCATATATGATTTGCTTAATCAAAGATTAATCAAAGAAGCAAAGCAATATTTAAATTTCATAGCATCAGATTTTGAAATGCAACTACTACCATCAGAAAAGTTACCAGAATCAGTTAAAAACAACTACCATCAACAACTACCATCACTTCTACCATCAACTACCATCAACAACTACCATTAGTTTTACAAAAATTTCTACCATTCAGAATCAGTTAAAAACAAAAGGAAATCACTTCTTCCGACGCCCCTTTTCCTTCACTTGATCAACCGCTTCTTTCACACCTACAACTACATTGGCCGTATCAGTCTCTTTCACTTGCTTGGGTGGATCACGATTATTCCTGTTCTTAATTGCATCAACAATCATTGAGACCCTCGCTTGCTCAGTATTATTTGTCTCAAACGTGAAAGCGAAATCAAACATTTTATTTGAAACAGCATTGAACTGGTGCAACATAATCTTGGTAGCAATCTTATACCTCAAGCGCTGTAACATCGAAACCTGTTCATCAGATTCTTCACATAAACCGAACTCCCAATTCTTAGGAGCATCACCAACGTAATTCTCCATATGAATCATTGCAAATACCCCACAATCTACATGATTATTTTTTTTTATTTTTCGAAGTTCTGCCACTTCAACTTTGAGGATGAATGGTCTCATCTTTAGCAACGCTTCGTGAATTGAATGGTTCTTTTTTTCTGCTCTTTTAGATACCTAGAAAACAACTTCTTCTACAATACAAAACAGAGAAAAGCAAAAATAAAAAAACTGTACATATATCAAAATTTAAATGCTCAAACTGAATCATATATGATTCATGGTGAATCATATATGATTCATAGAAAATCATATACATATATATATAAATAAAAACAAGTATCTGGAATCATATGAATTTTTCAAAAAACTTACAAGAGGATCACAAGCTTCCTTGTACTTTGAAGCATACGTTATCCAGAATCACTATTATCTAGAATGCCATGGGTTTTGGATTCTTCTATGTGAAAACCACAACATAAAAAAGATTAGATGACTAGATCAGAAAAACACCTAATTCAAACAACAACAAAAAAAAACAATATTTAAAATACGATTATAATCTTATAAAAAAATATTTTTATAACCAGGATGAGTATTTACCAACTCAAGTCAGAAAGTGACATAGAGAGGTTCATAATTGAAATTGAGCCTTAAGCCATCTAAAAATGATTTCACTGCATCTTCTTCAGTAAGAGTCCTTTGATTAATACTTGATTCTGAGTGACAAAAAACAGTATTAAAAAAAACTATAAAGAATAAAAATACTTATAAATGTAAAAAAAGAAATTGAATAAAAAACGTACAATACATCCAGTAGGGAAGAAATGCCTTGTTGGGGTCGGATAGCCGAGAGCTAACTCTTCAAAGTTTAACAGTGCAACCCAATAGTCAATAACATTAGCATCGATCCACAATGTTGGAGCCAACGTCTCCATACTCACACGTACCGAAGATAAATCATAGTCACTCTTTTTTTAATAACATTAGCATCGATCCACAATGTTGGAGCCAACGTCTCCATACTCACAACGTCTCCATACTTATTACCACCCTCCGTCTTCTTCTTCAAGGGTTTTTCGTCTTCAGAAGAAGACGGCTCAGAATCCTTCTTTCGTTTTTTCTCCCCAACCTCTTTATCCTTAACCTTGATTTTCTTTCCCTTTGACATCACAGCCTCGCCCTTCCCCTTCCTGCCATGTTTATTTCCCTTCACCTTGACATCCTCCTCCTCCTCCTCTTCTTCTTCTTCAGACACCTTTTCTTTTTCTTCTTCATATTCTTCATCCTTAACAATCGCATCATCTTCATCCTTTCCTTCATCCTCCTCCTCATCACATTTCTCTTATCTCTCTCATCACATTTTCTCCAACCCTCCTCCTCATCACCCTCTTCTTCATCCTCCTCCTCATCACCCTCTTCTTCATCCTCCTCACCATCACCCTCTTTTTCATCCTCCTCATCATCACCCTCTTCTTCATCCTCCTCATCATCACCCTCTTTTTCATCCTCCTCTTCATCACCCTCTTCTTCACTACCACTACCGTCTCCCTCCTCACTACCATCCGTCTCCTTGATCAAATTTTGTAACATCAGAAGCTTTCAACTTGGGAGCTTTTGGTTTTGGATTGGCGGGAGGGGGAGCATGTTTAGCAGATCTGAGAATGGGATTGCGTGGAGGGGGTGACGGTTTAGCTTTGGCAGGAGATTTAAGTTTTGATTTGACTTTCGGTTTTGGAGCATGTTTGGTAGGAGATTTAAGTTTTGATATGACTTTCGGTTTTGCGTGGAGGGGGTTTTGTTTTCTTTTAAAAGTAATCTTCAACGGACGCTTTGTAGCAGCTGCAAGAAAAACAGAAATACGTCACAAAAAATGTTAAATAAATAAAACTAGTCATCTAAAAACCTAAACACAAACTTGTTTATTTATGTTTACATGTATAAGGCCATCTGTCATGGCGAATCATATATGATTCTCTATGAATCATATCTGATTCACCATGACAGATGGCCTTATACATGTAAACACAAATACATACAAAAATGTTAACAATGTTGGATATTTATGTTACGCGTATAAGGCTATCTGTCATGGTGAATCATATATGATTCACCATGAATCATATATGATTCATGGTGAATCATATATGATTCACCATGACAGATAGCCTTATACGCGTAAACACAAAATACACACAAACATGTTAACCATTTGCCGCCTACCACGTAATCACCCATCTCCCTCCACTCCACTAACCCCAATCTACCCACATCAGTTGACTTACTAGCACCACATTATCAACAAGCCAATACAGAATTAACTAGTCCCTAATTTCTTATCAAATAGCCCCCAAAAGTCAAAAGCACTTTAAATCTCTTATCAAAACACACCAACAAGTCCTTAAAAAGCAATACATATATGATTCTCAATTAACAAACTTAACACAGAATCATATATGATTGTCTAAAAAAAATCATTCAAAAATACTACTCATTTCAACACAAAACAATACTCATTCTTTAAAAACTGATCAAAACTGTCAATAAGCATACAAATAAGCATATTTAGCATAAAAACTAAGCCTAATAAGCAAAATAATCGGCAAATCAGAATAAGCATAAAAAATAAGCATAAAAACCAAAATAAAAAGAAATTAAAATCAAAATAAGCCTAAAAAATCAGAATAAGCATCATCACCTTGAATAGATGATGGATCGATCTTCGTATTATGCTTCCTCACTGCTATATCACAGCGTAAATCCATCAATCATAAAATTTGGGGATAAAATTAAGGTTTGAGATATGAAATTAGGGTTTGTGTTTATGAATTAGGATCGGTGGTTGAGTGTGTGTGTGTGTGTATGTGTGTTTTATCTCATTTGTGTGAGATATGAAATAAAGAAGATGGGAGAGAAGAAAATGACGAATGTACCCCTGTTGTAAAATGAGACAGGGTGTTTTTTTAATGTGTATTTATCTTAACTGTTGGATGAGAACTAAATGAATGGTGGAGATGGGTTCATTGGATCTATGCCAATTTTAGGGTCTATAATGAACTTTTGACGGCTCCATAAAAGGCGACAAAACCACATATGCACGGACAAATCCATGTACGCAACATACATGATTGCTCACTCATTAACTCAAGAAAGCTAAAGGTAAAATTATCTTAGGTATCAAAAATAGATACCTGAATTCCTAAAGATCTAGGGGCGAACCTCACATTTTTGAGGTGAAATTTTGAAGTGGTAGGGTTTTTGTACGAGTCATATAATTCCTATCCATGAGACGCTATTAATACACAGTATTCATCTGTATGTGTCATAAAAAAATTTAAATTTGGGTCAAAATTACTGTTTACGCTATGTTTCAGTATATTACTCATCATTTTAAGGAACAAGCAAATGGCAATTGAAGGAATAGTTTCTAAGGCTTATTCCCTCTACATTTAAGATAAACATTGTCCCCAATGTTCTTAAAAGTACCCGTAAAATGAATAAAATGAAAAGAATAAGAATAAAAGAAACTAGTACTCCTCTGGTTTGCTCAATAATGGAGAAGAAACATATGATAATTGGATAAATCGTCATCCAAGAATCGTCCACTAAAACTCCTAAGAACTCCTAGGATTCTTCTCATCAAATATAACATGTAAATTAAAGACAAAAACAACTACACATGGCGTAAAATCGACAGGATAATGAAATATGCAACAAAACTTTTAGAGTTGACTCTGTAAAAGCAGTAAAGATAGGGTGAATGTATTAAAGTAATCAAGGTTTTCTGCAGGTTTTTAAGAAATTATAAATTCTAGAAATTATGCAAAATTAATTTTTTCAAAAATAATAAAAAATTCAAATTTTCACAAGTTGGAGCGTGGCACCGTTAGGAAAAATCCTGACGCCATCTCCAGACACTATGAAAATTTCACATTCTTTTTCTTGGAGAAATTTTCTACACGTAATTCTATTAGTTAATTCCTGTAGAAAACACTGCATAAAACCTGAGATTAGTTAACACAATTACATGACACAAGACACAAATTAATCTAAACAATTTATTTAATATGTTTGTAATGGTTCTTAGAAAACAGATTTTTCCTTTAACAATTTTATGAAATAACTTTGATTGCAATTTAGACGAGGTTAAAGACAAAACAAAGCATGATCAAATAATAATCCAAACATATAAAAACAAATGATAAAGAATTAAAACACACAAGACATTCCTAGAATGCATTAAATTAAAAGGATTGGATTGCCTCCCAACAAGCGCTTTTGTTTATTAAAGAGTCTTTTAGCTAGACTCGGAGTCATACATCCTTGTGTGACTCCTCCTTCATCTTCAAGTCCAGTCAAATATGCGGGTCCAAACCCTAAACATTCCTTATAGAACCCTAATATCTTACTCATTAGATAGTCTACTCCTCTTCTCTTATCCTCCTCGCTCCTAAGGTAGACTTATTTCGTGTGCTCTTTTTCTAAATCCGATACCAAATCATATTGTTCTATCTTATGGGGTATCTTATAGGCAACCTTATTGGTTTTGTTGGTGAACTTTACCACTCTTAATGATAGGTCATGAGTCATATTGGATATTTCAACAAAAGGCTTCCCTAGTACTACTTGTGATAACCTAGGGTCTATGATTGAACTAATATCCTCAACAATTATCAAGTCTGAAACATAAGTGAAGTTTCCAACAAAAATATGCATTCTTTTCATTCTTCCTGTGAAATTTCTTATACCTCTAACGCCCTCAGGATCTTCCCTATGTTTAAGTTGTTTCTTCATGATCCAATTTTATTGCATACAGATCATGACATTTAAAGGAAAGTTAAGATCTATGTAGGCTTTTTCCATATGCACATGTCCTATGTTGCATGGTATCTTAAGGTTTAACGGACATCCTTCTATAATGATAGGGTTTCTCAAAAACAAGGACGGAACTGGGCCACTCATTAAGTACTTATGATATGTTAGTCCGCTCTTAGTTGGAAATATGTTAAAGTACTCTGCCTCTAATCCTCCTATTTTAGTACTTTCATCCTCTCCTAGTTCCTCTTCGGAAGAGACATCATACTTCTTAATTAGTTCAATAAACATTACGTCTTCGTCATTATCTTTTGTGCAAACAAATTTCGGGTCGGATGATCGGGAACCAAGTTTATTGATCAAGGAACGAATTGAGCTTACAAACTTTCTCTGTGATGAATGAGATAGGTGGATCAGGTGATGAGGGTGGGTTGGTGTTGATGTTTTCTATGTCGCTCTTCTCTTCCTTTCCTTCTTCTTCTAACGTTTTGCATTCTTTCACAATTGCGTCATGATTTTGAGGTTGGTCATTGTGAGATTTATTTGGTTGCTTAGAACACATTGTGATAGCGTTGATCAAACCGTGAATATATGATGAGCATTGGGGATCTTTTGTTGGGTAAGAATGTGCAGACGAAACTAGAGAGGTGGAGTTATCACTCAGTTTCGGGTTCTTAATCGTGTCACTTGAGAGTGCTCCCGTCATTTGATCATTAATGGCCTTCAAGAACGTGTCAATTTTATTGGTCATCTTGCCTTGTTGTAGTTTGAAATCGGCTTCAAACTTAGACAATCTAGCATCTTGAGATGTCATGAAGTTAGACACCAATCCTTCAAGATTTGACTAATTGTTAAAATTTTGAGGATTGTTGTTGAAGGAGCGGTTCGGGATTGAACCATTGGGCTGAAAACGATTAGGTGGGTTTGAAAAATTGTTTTGAGAATTTTGAGGTTGCCTTCACCTAAGGTTTGGGTGACTTTTCCATGACGGATTATAGGTGTGACCAAGGTTGTCTTTCTCGGGTTTGAAAGTGTACCACTTGCCTCCCGCTTCGTGTATACATAAGGATGCATAACCGACAAAAGCTTGCTCTGGATTTTCCATGCAATATTGAGTGTCGTGGGGACCACTACATATCTCGCATGAAGAAGCGATTTTGTTCCTTGAACGGGTGATTTAGGAGCAAGATGAGCTTCCATCAAGCATTGGACTTGATTTTCAAGCTCGATGAGACGACGGTCGGATGTACTCGGGACATCTTGAGGCAAAGAGATTGCCTTGACCGGTTTAGCTAAGTCCTTTGGGTCATTCCAACTTTCGTTGTCGTAGAGGGCGAGGTCCTCTAATAATGCCCAGGATTCTTTGGCATTTTTGTCACGAAGCTTCCCTCTGGCTGACTGATTGATGGTTCGTCTTGTGACGGGATTGACATGGTCATAAAAAATTTGGACTTGTAGCTAAAGATCGATGCCATGATGAGGGACTTTTTGGAGTAAGTCCTTGAAACGAGTCCATGCTTCAGAAAGAGATTCACCTTGATGTTGTTGGAACATCAGGATGTCATTTTGGAGTTTTACAGTCCTTTCCGGTGGAAAGAATTGAGCAAGGAAACGAGTAGTAAGATCCTCTCAGGTGGAGACGGATCATGCAGGAAGACGTTCAAGCCAATTGCTAGCTTGATCGTGAAGGGAAAATTGAAAAAAAACGCAGGCGCGTCATTTCCCTATTTGCAACATCAAGGTCAAGTAAGTCCACAAGTTTTAAGAAATCCTTAAGATGTTGGTTTGGATCCTCAGACCAAAGTCCATGGAATGAGCATCCATTTTTCACCAACCGAATGGTGTCGGATCACAGAGGCACCACATTGTTCCCATTGGGGATCTTAATGGTGTTTTGATAGCCCTCGTGGCTGGGTCTGGAATAATCTCCAAGAGTACGGACAAGATTTTTGTCTCCCATGGAGGTCAACGAAAAGATTTACAAAACAGAGAGAACAAAGAAAAAGATAGACTAAAGAAAGCAATTAATATAAAATAAAATTCTCACTTAATAGGAATCAAGCGAGTAGATCTAAGCTAGATAAAACTCGAAACCTAACTATTCCCCGGTAGCAGCACCAAAAACTTGATGAGCGGTCGTTGTAAACTCACAAGAAGTTTTACAACTCCCTTAGCAGTGTACCTAACCGTTGTAGTGTAGTATAAGCAAGACTCGGGTAGGAACATAATATATTAGAGGTCTACGGGGTGAGAGAAGATTAATTTTGTGTTTTTATATTTTACAAAAGCAAGTAAAATTATGGTTTTGAGAGGTTTGGTTTGGTTTTAGCTAATTAAACTAGTAATATAAATCTAAACTACTTTGGTGATAACTATATGATAAACAAACGTATTTACTTAATCATGCACTACTCCTCAGTTTTCTTCTCCTAATCCTATTGCTTTGTCACATTTATGATGATATGTGTAAGGTTTTCCTAAGTCAAGAACGAATTATATGAAAACGCCGTCTATGTAATATTCCGTTAAGGCAACGCATAAGTAAGGTAGTATGAAGACTATTACAAGGCCCCTAAGAGTACATTACATGCATTTAAAACACTTAAGAGGGATCAACCATATTCGGGGTAAGGTAGTATGAAGACTGTTACTGATGATATCCTTTCTACACACTCGTGTTTCCCTAGACGTCTATGCTAATTTAATATCTTATGGCTTATTTTCTAAAGCCTAACGCGTACATCCATCACAAGAAGAAACATTAAAAAGATCTACAAACTAAGTTTCATGCAATCATAAGTAAATACTAAAAGATCTAGCCTAGCATGTTAAAAGGAAGTGAAGAACAAGAATCAATCAAACAATACATAGACATATTGAATGATAAAATATAGGAGATTTCACTTGATTAGAACATGTAATTAAGGCTATTACAAGATGGTTTTAACACCTTAAAAACAGCATGAATAGCAGCTATAATCGTCTTCTAAAAGTAGGGTTTGGTTCCCAAAAGCTACACACTTGAAACCTTAAAAAACGAGTTTGTATATATAGGAAAACGCGTCGCGTTATAATCCGGACGCCGTCGCCCCGCTGAATCTTTTAGGGCTTCTTTAAGTCGGTTGGATCCTGACGCCGTCGCCAAAGTTCTAATGCCATCCTTTGTAAGCCATGACGCCATCACGGATAAATGTGACGATGTCTCCACGCACTGTATGCGTATTCTTCAAGAGATTTGGTGTAGAGTCGTAGTCTTGTCCGTTTCTTCTCCAAATGAGCCCAAGTTATGTATATTTCCTCCAAAAGCCATCCAAGTGCTGAAAACACAAAAAGGAACGTTTAACTACATAATTTGGGCATATTTGCAGGATTTAGGGGGTTAAATGACCCTGAAAAAGTGTATAAAATGACACCTTATCATTTTCTATTATTTTTGAACACTTTTGCCCTGTCATTTGCATAATAAATACGTGACTTGGGGTTTATAAATACACCCTTACACTTGAGTTTTTAATACTCAATGACACAATACTAACTAATGACCCGAATTAGAAGGATCAAAATAACATGGATAATATTAGATAAACATATGGGTAATGATTTAACTTTTCTTCCCTATTTCTCCGTAAAATAAATACTATCATGAATCCCAATCGTCCCAAAACTGTATACAAGGATAATGACTCAACTTAGCAACCATGTACTTAAATAATTAACCAGAGTTAAACAAATGTGATAACAATAATATACCAAAACATGAGTACATACAAGGAAGGCTAAGACGATTTGGATGTAACAATTGGTGTAGGGTAACAAATTTTAACTACTACATACTTCCGAAATAGTCTATTCAGGAATTCCTAAAAATCCCCTTTTGGTCATCCCGTAATACATAAATAGAAGAAAATGAAAAGGATAGGCTTAAAGGGTTTTACTAGGAGTATCTTGCACTAAAGGTGAGTGCAAAGCAAGGGTGTAGGGGTAATTACATGATCGAGAAGACCATCATAACTATACAAAATACAAGTTTAAAACATAGGGTTTATCCTAGTGCCTCTTATCATTTAGAAAATTGATAAGGTGTCATTTTATACAATTTTTCAGGGTTATTTAACCCCTTAAATCATGCATTCAGCCCTAAAATACGTGCTTAATCGTTTCTTTTTGTGTTTTTAGCACTTGGATGGAAATTTAAGGAAATACACGTGACTTTGACTCATTTTAGGATGAAACGGATAAGATTACAACTCTACATGGAAGTTGGTGAAGAGTATGCATATAGTGCGTAGAGACTGTGTCAGAATTTATCCTGACTGCGTCAGGACTTCAAAGAGACGGCGTTAGAAACATACAGACAGCGTCAGGATCAGACAACTTAAAGAAACCCTAAGAAGATTAGGCGTAGCGACGGAGTCAGAGATTACAAGCGATGCTATCGTGATTGTTTTCCTATATATTTACCTTATTTTATTGTTTTAAGGTGTGAAACTTGGGAGAGAACTTGGTGTACGAATATTATCAGTTTTTGGGGATATTTAAGGGTTCCCAAACCCTTTTGTATTAACCCTAACTCCATATTTTAATCAAGTGGAGTTCATCTATCCTTTTAATCTTTCGATATGTCTGTATGTTGTTTGATTAATCGTTCTTCGCTTCCTTTTAATATGCTAGGCTAGATCTATTAGTGTTTACTTTTGATTGCATGAAACTTATGTTGTGAATCTTCTTACTATTGCTTCTTGTTGATGTGTGTGCACGTTAGGCTCTAGAAAACTAGCCATAAGATATTAAATTGGCATAGATGTCTAGGCAAACGTGATTATGTAGAAAGCATACCATCGCAATAGTCTTCATAGTACCTTGCCCTAATATGGTTGATCACCTCTTAAGTAATTAAATTCGCGTAATACACTCTTAGAGGCCTTGTAATAGTCTTCATACTACCTTACTTGTGTGTTGCCTTAACGGAGTATTACGTAGATGGCGTTTTCGTGTAATTTGTTCATGACTTAGGAAATACTTACACACTTCATCACAAGGGTGACGGGCAATAGGATTTGGAGGATCAACTAAGGAGTAGTGCATGATTAATTAAGCATGATTGTTTACCTATACGAGTTTTCACATTAGTTTAGATTGAATTAGATTAGAATTAGTATTTAATTAGCTTAAAACCAACCTCCTTCAAAACCAAGATTTTACTTGCTTTCTATAAAATATAAAAAAATAAAAATACTTTTCTCAACCCTTAGACCTTTGTGACATTCGATTCGACCTTCACAACACTATTCCCCTAAAGAACGATAACAGCCCCCGAGTCTTACCTATACTACACTACAACGGTTAGGTACACTGCCTAGGGAGTTGTAAAACTTTTATGGTTTTCAACGACCGCATTAAGTTTTTGGCGTCGCTACCAGAGAATAGTTTAGGTTTAAATTAAATTTAGCTTAGGTCTACTCACAAGATTCCTATCAAATGGGAATTTAATTTATGTCAATTAGCTTTCTCGTTGTCTATCTTTTCTTTGTGCCCTTTGTTTGTAAAACTTCTTTTCGTTAACCTCCATGGAAGACGAAAATCCTCGCCATACTTTATGAGATTATTCCCTACCTAGCCACGAGGACTATCGAAACACCATTGAGCTCCTTGATGGGAACAATCTGGTGCCTCTTCGATCCGATAACATCCGGTTGGTGCAAAGCGGATGCTCATTCCACAGACTTTGGTCCGAGGATCCAAACCAACATCTTAAGGATTTTCTAAAACTTGTGGACTCACTTAAACTTTATGTTTCAAAGAGGTAAAGGACGCGCCTACATTTATTTCAATTTTCCCTTCGAGATCAAGCTAGCAATTGGCTTAAACGTCTCCCCGCGGGATCCATCTCCACTTAGGAGGATCTCACTACTTGTTTCCTTGCTCAATTCTTTCCACCGGGAAGGACTTCTAAACTCCGCAATGACATCTTGATGTTCCCACAACATCAAGGTGAATATCTTTCCGAAGCATGGACTTGATTCAAGGACTTACTTTAAAAAGTCCCTCATCATGGCATCGATCTTTGGCTCAAAGTCTAAATCTTTTATGACCATGTCAATTTCATCACAAGGCGAACCATCGATCAAGCGGCTAGTGGTAAGCTACGCGACAAAAATGCCAAGGAATCTTGGGCATTATTTAAGGACCTCGCCCCCTATGACAATGAAAGTTGGAATAACCCAAGATAGTTCGCTAAACCGGTCAAGGAAATCTCTTTTCCCCAAGATGTCCCGAGTACATCCAACCGTCGTTTCATCAAGCTCGAAATTCAAGTCCAACGCTTGATGGAAGCTCATATTGCTCCTAACCAACCTGTTTAAGTGAACAAAATTGCTTCTTCATGCGAGATTTGTAGTGGTCCTCACGACACTCAATATTGCATAGAAAATCCCTAGTAAGCTTTTGTCAATTATGCATCCTCGCGTACCAATAAAGCGGGAGGCAAGTGGTTCACTTTTTAAACCTGAGTAAAATAATCTTGGTGACACCTATAATTTGTCATGGAAAAGTCATCCAAACCTTAGGTGGAGGCAACCTCAAAATTCTCAAAATAATTTTTCAAACCCACCTAATCGTTTTCAACCAAACGGTTTGTTCCTGAACCGATCATTCAATAAAAATCCTTAAAATTTTAACAATCAATCAAATCTTGAAGGATTGGTGTCTAATTTTATGGCATCTCAAGACGCTAGGATATCTAAGTTTAAAGCCGATTTCAAACAATACCAAAGCGAGATGACCAACAAAATAGACACTTTATTGAAGGCCATCAATGACTGAATGACGAGAGCACTCCCAAGCGACATGGTAAAGAACCCAAAGTTGAATGTCAACCCCACCTCAATTTAGTATACTCATTCTTATCTAACGGGGGATCCCCAAAGCTCCTCCAATTCTTTCAAATCCGTCAATGCCATTAAAACATGTTTAAAATCAACCCCTAATATCCAAAAAGGCCAACTATAAATTAAATTCCAATGGTCAACAAAATTGAAACACCACAACCAAAAGAACCCGATAAAGCTCTAGAAGATGAATTTACGGATTTGCATCTCAATTTATTGGTTCTTGAAGTTCTAGCTCATGCTCATGTACGAAGCTCTCTTAGATAAATATATTGAGAATCTTGAGTTAGGCAAAAATAGGTCCGCTTTAATCTAAGGCGAAACGCCAATGAAGATGAAGGATCCCAAATTATTCATCTTACCTTGTAGGCTAGGAGACTCGAAGCCTTTTGATACCTTAGCTGATTTAGGGTCAATTGTGAATTTAATCCCATTAAATTCTTTAAAAAGATAAAAATTAGATTATTAAAAGAGACCAAAGATGTCCTAGGATTAGCTGACAGAACTAGGTCATATCCCACAGGAATTGTAAGAAATGTAGAGGTATACGTAGGGAAGTTAAAACTTGAGGAAGACTTTCACGTCGTTGACATGGAAAAGGACCATACTTGCCCCTTACTTATAGGAAGAGGATTCTTAGCAACCGCTAGTGCCGTAATTGATTGTAGAAAGGCCAAAATAGCGTAGGATAAGGAATTACTAGGTCAATATTTGGAGTAAAAGAAATTGACCTAGGCGATGATGAAGTGCCTTATTGGACTACCCTAGGTAAAAGATGTGGTTCCCTTATTGTGAATGGATCTTTGCAGCCTATGAAGGATGATAGCCTGGATGTATAAATACAACAGACTATATAGAAACAATGACTTGAATACAATA
>BQNB010115566.1:0-17029 GCA_026074375.1 Tanacetum coccineum
TCACAATAGTAACGATTCAATAACCTAACGCATCAATCAGTACACATAAAACACAAAGCAGATTCGTAGCTCAAACACATAAAACACGATCAATAACCTAACACATCTATTATAAGCACAATCGCAGCTCTATGTCAAAGATCCACATTATTCATATTCTTTACAACCTCAGAAAACAAAAGTGGTGCAATATTATATGAGTACACTAAGTCAGAAAGGCGACAACTAATTAAACAAAAGAATTCAAAGAGAGATACAATTTCACTAACCACAGACTAGTAACCTTAAAAGATCTGAAACAATTTTTAGACTATAAATACTTCAGATAATCATGCATACTGATGGATGCACTACTACAAAAAAGGCAATAGAGCCCGGTTGAAACACCACATAGAGCCCCGTTTTTGGTGAGGGCTTAAAGGGGGAGGGACTCTATGTGAAAGGCAAATAAAGCCCTGTTTTCGGAACGGGCTCTATACCTCATTTTAAAGCCCTGTTTTGTATTAAGGAACCTGGCTCTATGTGAAATCATTTGTTTTAAAAAAAACATAAAGCCATGTTATTTTTATTCATAAACATGGCTGTATTATATACGAATTAATAAATAATAATGCTAAATTCAGCAAATAAATTAAAACTTGAAGAGAAAAAGGTCACAGTTTGACAATTTCATATATCCATTATACAACATCATAATCAGAATTATTCATACAAAAGCATTTGGGTCTAATAAGCTACAATGTTGAGTCTGGTCTTACAATTCGCCACCTTTTTCCAAACGATGAAATCGCCAATCCAATTAGTTCAACCAAAAGGATGGAAGCGATAGCAACACTTTTGAGAAAAAAGCAGCTTGCTCAGCCCAGAATAGTTCTAAGTTTGGTGAGTTGCTGCAAGAACAGGTTGACATGAAAAAGCAGCTTGCTCTTCCTTGAACATGAAAAAGCTTTTTCTGCTTTGTAGTATCAATGACAAAAACTATTGGACTAATCTTTCTAGAGAGAATCTGTGCACGCACATAATCTCGGTGGTCCAAACTCAAACTGACATGTACATGAATAACTTCTCAACAAAATGGGTGATAAATTAAAAAAGGAAATCTTACTTAAATCAAACCATTCCATATGTAACTCCTATGTGGCTCTTTTCACTAATTAACTAGTACTGTATGTAGAAACAACCAAAAACTAATATAAATAAAATCGGTAGCCAAAATATGGAGGGTACTAATGTACAAAAATACAATAAATTATGAGGTAAAAAAGTTGATGCCAAATCAGTTCAAAAAGGCTGAGACACCATGTTTGACATCCTCCAACTAAGCAGCTCGTTCAGATGACAACATCCAATTTTCAAAGCTTAAATTAATAGCTTGGACATACTTAGAACTAGAAAGATTGACATAACATCAGATAAAATACAAGGCTTATATACTCACCTGCCACCACTGTCTTGTATATATGGAAAATCATCGCCGTTAAGTTTAGTAATTGAGTGTAATTAGGGTTTTTTCGATACATGTATTGATGCTAATTACGCTCCTTTTATAGGCTGAATACCTCTTAGAATTTCCGTATTTTTCGGCCCAAGATGCGGCCGATATTGTAGGGATGTGTAATTATCCTACATGATTTAAATAAGTAAAGGATATCTTCTTATTTAATTAGATTATCCTTTCCTAAAGATAACTTGTAGAGATGCTGCGGTCACGGTCATTTATGCCGCTAGCCACGGGCCCATTATCAGCTACCGAGTCCATTAGTATGAGTAGGCCGGGTCGGTTCATACTATACATCATCATGTCCCCCCAGTCTAGGAGACGTGGCTGTGGTCAGGACCATGGTCACGGTTGCTAGACTATCAAACCACTCTAAGAATGCAAAATCATCAAACGCTATAGGTAGGGCCCCGTAGCAGAAAAACAAGACACATAAACCAAGAAACGGCTAAAACGGCTGATTGATGAGACAACTGGGCCTCCAAGATGTTTCACCTTCCTCGTAATCCCTAACCGTCCAAAGGATAAGTGGGGACACGTGTCAAACATCCAACTGTGCACAACATTCGAGGGCATAGTATAAATAGGGCCAGCGAGGACTGTTCATGTTTACACAATCTTTGAATCTGAACCTCCATTTTCACACATACAGCCGCATACCTATTCTCACGGAATCGCATCACGTCAGGTTAGTACACAGCGTCATTTTATAAAATTGGTTAGGGATGGTTAGGGATACCATACAACTTGAAACCGCCGTATCAACTATCTCCCAGGAATATCTGCTAGAGTTTACCAGTGAGTACGGTATTTCAGAGGATCTGCATCTGGAACTTCCTGCTCCAGGAGACAGGATCGTGGACTTTTCGGAGGACAAAATTAGTGTATACACCAAATTTTTTGAGTTTGCTAATTTTTGTATCCCTATATCACAATTTCTCTTTGATATCCTCGGGTATTATCAAATTCCTTTGTCACAACTGTCAGTTATAGGTGCGTCAAAAGTAATTCATTTTGAAATCCACTGTCGTGTCTTAAACGTAATTCCGTCCGTAATTCTGTTTCGTGTGTTTTACATTCCGTCCTTTAATTCCGGGTGGATGTCCTTTAGCAAACGCCCAAGAAAAAACACCCCTCAATGCTATACCAAGCCCTTAGATTTCCTAAAAAACTAGAACAACCGTTTCTTTTGGGTGGATGAGAGAGTATTTCCTACCGTCGTTGAATGGCGTAAAAGTGCTCCAAAGGATGAGAAGCCAGCGGAGGGCTCTTATTCCGTAGAAGACGTAGCGAGGTTGGACACATGCCGTACCCCAATCCAAAAATAGCCAGAAGCCCTACCATGTTTGGTAGGATTGAGCCAGAGATACTACCTGGGAGACGATGTGTGTCCCATATTCCTGTATGACGATGGTCGGGGTGGGTGTTTTATATATTTTATGTGAGTTACTTGTATATGTAAAAATATATGCTAACAGCGCGTGTTTGATTGTAGAGATGGATTTTTTCAATTTGATTAGTGCCCCAAATCCTGCCAAAATAAAGACCGGCACCTGTCCTCGTGCTGCTTATAAGGTGCCGCTGCTGACAGTCACCACAAACTAGGTGATAGATATGGAAGAGCCGGCCGCAGCCACAGAGTCTTCCGGGACAGCATCCACTATAGAGAGGGCGCCCCTGAACTTTGCTAATGAAAACCCCTCAACAAATTAATGAGGGTGACGGAACGGAAGACCAAGTCTTGGAGACAGGGGCCTCCGAAGTTCCTCCTACTGGACATGCGTCGACCACGGGGGTCGCTCTAAATATAGTCATAGAGGAGGAAGATGCCGCCGATGTACCCCTTGTGAGCAAAAGGCGCCACAAAAGGGTGAATGATGGGGTGAATGCGAACGCCCCGCCGAAGGTATTGAGGAAAGATTTTGATGTCTCCCGCCCAGCACAGAGTACCTTCAGAGGAAAATCCTTTGCTTCAACGGGATTGGAGGCGGGCTCCACCTTGTCTACGCCTGCCTCGCAGGGGACTCCTGCTGGTACTATTGATCCGGACCTGTTATCTTTCGCGGAGCCACAGCCAGCCCTGGCACAAGATATTGCTAAATAAGTGATTCGTTCCACGATCTCTTTGAAGTATGCTAACAAAGTATATTCCCTTCGCTTCATTTTTTTATTGTGTATGCTAACAGTTCATATGTTTCTCGTCCTTAATGCAGGTCTTCTAAGGGAGCGACCCTCGCGGGAGATCCAGATTCTGAGAAGTCTTCCTCCTTTACATCCTTTGTTGGGTCGCTAGGCGGTATATATCAGCCGGGATGGGGTATAACCAACAGTTGCCGCTTTGACACCCCGGGTGCATGCCAGGACGCGGTGGATCATATGGTGCCGTTAGGGTATTTTTTGGAGCCGCGCCACTTGCCCAATGAGGAATTCTTAAACTAGTACAATGTAAATCTGGCACGGCAAGGGGCTATGGGTTCCCAGCTGCGATTAAGGTTTGAACAAGAGGTCCGACTGCTGAAGAAAGCCAAAGAAAAGGTAGCCAAGCGAGATCAAAGAGTCCATGTGCGAGAAGAGGAGATAAAGAAACTGGATCAGGAAGTCAGATCTCTTAGGGTTGTGGATACGGAAGTGCAGGGCCTCCGTAATCAAACCAGGAATCTAGAGACGCTGCTAGAGGCCGAGGTTGACATGAAGAAGGCCGCGGAGGCTAATAGTGCGGAATTAACCAGAGAGTTGGAAAGCCTCCGTGCTAAATTTGCAGACCTTTAAGTAAATAAAAATCAACTATTTCAGCAGGTGTCTACCCTTCAAGCTCAGGTTACGGGTGAGGAACAAATAAAGGCCGCTTTTGAAGAGTTTAAGTAGCGTGAGGATGACAAAGTGGAGAGGGGCTGTGCGGAAATGGATGCACGTCTGGATGCGCTGAGCATAGACTTTGACGAGGAGTTGTATCCTCACATGCTTACAGCCATCGCAGGCCACTGATGGGTTATCGAACATGGTCTATGCCTAGCCGTAATGAAATGTGCGGAGTCCACTGACCTGAGGCAGGCGTTTGCTAACGTCGTGTCTGCTGGGATTGCTAAAGGCGTGAGCGAGGAACTTAAACATAGGGTGGAGCATGGGAAGGCATAGTTGGATTTAGAGGTGATTAAGGCGTACCCTGAGGCCGACACCAAATATGTTGCGGCCCTTCATGCCCTAAAAGACTTAAAATATCCTCTGATTGATCATCTGGAGAAACTTAAGGACGCCCCCATAGATTTGATTATGGCGTCCTTACACTTAGAGAGTGATGTTGGGGAAGAAACTCCTTAGTGGATCCGTGAGCTCCGTCCTAGTTCCTCCCAGCTAAAGATCCATGTGTATCCGGAGGTACGTGATCCCAGAGATCCATGGGCTTTTAAAGAAGAAATGTTGTTGGAAGACGCCATTATGGCAAACGTAAGTCGTGCTGAGAAGAAGAAGAAGTGCCGGGTTGTATGTCGCACTCATGGGATCGGGTCCTCGCATCACCCTAAGTCTGACCGTATTTCGGTGTCAGTACCTACTATTGCTCCTCAGGGTCTTTTTATTCTGTTGCCAGATGCTGCTACACGGACAGAGACAACGGAAGATGAGGCATCCCCCCGGTTGATTAGATCAAATTCTCTGCCGACCATGTACAATTTGGATTGGCCTTGAGCCGTAGTGCCGCATGTGGCACTTTGATATTTATTGTCTTTTAATGTAATATTCCTATGGATGTCTGTGGGCAACAATTTTTTGTAAGTAGATCATTTTAATTATCATTGATGTATATATATGGCACGTTTAGTGACTTACGTGCTCCTTGGGAGTATTTCTTTATGCGCCTAACGTCTTAGGTACACAGATTAAAGATACATAATCCGTGGCCACTAGGGTTGCAAACCTCTTACGCGACAAACAATTGTTAGGGTACTTATCCTATAAACATCCAGAGATAATCACAATATCATGCATTCATGGAATGACCGTAACATGGAAAATTTTCAAAATAGAGAAATCACAGGGTTAGCTAGGCCTTGCGGAGTTTTATTAATACCTTAAGAACAAAAAGTTAAAGGATACATGGATTACTTTTACTAGGGGTCCTAACGACAATGAGGGTTCATCCATGCATGTGCTGCAGCCTAGAGGTAGCATTTCTTCAGATTGGCAACGTTCTATGTCTGCGGTAAGTCTGCGCCTCCCATAGTCCTTAGCTTATATGCTCCATCACCTAGTGCTTCCGTGACCTCATAAGGACCTTCCCACTTTGGTCCAAGCTTTCCACTGGCTGCCGCATGACTTGTGTCATTGCTACGATAAACAAAGTCTCCAGGTCTAAAAGCAACACCGCGGACCCTAGCATTGTAATACTTTGTCATCTTTATTTTGGCCTTCGCCTCACAGATTGCTGTGCGCTCTCGCTTTTCTTCCAGTAGATCTAAATTTAGTCGTAGCTCTTAATCATTATGTACAGTGTCTACTGCCGCGGTGCGATAGGTGGGCATTTCGATTTCCGCAGGTATGACGGCTTCCGTCTCATAGGTCAGGGAAAAAGGTGTATCAGCATGACTTGACTTAATCATTGTGCGATGGGCCCACAGGATATGAGGGAGTTCCTCTACCCAATTCTTGTTTTCTTTGCCCAGTCGTGCCTTGATTCCTTCACCCAAGTTCCGGTTTGCCCTCTCTACAATTCCATTAGACCGCGGGTGTTTCACTGAGGCGAATCGCTGTGTGATATTCAATTTGTTACACCAATCCTTAAATGGGTTGTCGCTGAACTGCTTGCCGTTGTCCGAGATTATTTCTCCTGGGAGACCGAAGCGGCATACAATGTTGTCCCACATGAATTTTTTCACCTGATTTCCTGTGATTGTCGCCCACGGCTTTTGTTTCTATCCATTTCGTGAAATAATCCATTGCGACTATTTAAAATTTAACTTTACCTGATCCTTCCGGGAAAGGACCAGCTATATCAATTCCTCATTTGTAGAACGGCCACGGAGCCGTGATTGGGGTTAGCGGATATTGAGGGTTTCTTGGCACGAGACGATGTATTTGACAATCGTTGCATGTACGTATCATTTCTCATGCGTCCCGGTGCATTGTTGGCCAATAATATCCTAGTTGCATAGCCTTGGCTACTACCAATCGCTATCCTGCGTGCATACTGCACGACCCCTCATGGATTTCTCGAATCACATAATCCGCTTGAAGTGGTCTGACACACTGTAGCCATGGTTTCAGAAATGACCGCTTATAGAGAATCCCTTCCAAAAATTTATAATGTCTGGCCTTTATGCGGAGTTTGCTTGCCTCCTTTTTGTCACCAGGAAGAGTCCCATCTTTCATGTATTCTATTATCGGGGTCATCCATGGTGTTCCCCCTTCTTCCACTACTGTGGCTACTTCTTCCTCGTGTATGGATTTTTCTTTGAGTATCTCAACCAAGACTTGTTTTGATAAATGTGCAAAGCTGGTTGACGTAATTTTGCTCAGTGCATCTAATTTCTTGTTTTTCTTCGTAGTACTTGGCTTATAGAAAAGATAGCTAAGCCGCTGACCAGGCTTTTGACCTTCTCTAGGTATTTGATCATATTTTGTTCTTTAGCGACGTACGCTCCTAGGACCTGGTTTGCTACCAACTTAGAGTCTACACTTACGCGCACATTGCGTACTCCCATCTGCGCTACAATCCAGAGGCCAGCTATCAGTGCCTCATACTCTGCTTCGTTGTTAGATGCTGTAAACTAAAATCTTAGCGTGTAGGTGAACTCCGTTCCTCCCGAGCATGTCAGTATTAACCCGGCCCTGGATCCATCTATACATGATGATCCATTCGTAAATAGTGTGCACGGCTCTTGCAAAATATCCGTCGTTGGTGTTTCTGGCAAGTTCTCATCAGGTTTTTCTATGAGGAAATCTGCTAGGATCTGTCCTTTTACAGACATCCTTGGCCGGTAGGTGATATTGTGTTCTCCTAGCATGACGCTCCATTTTTGTAATCTTCTAGTCACGTTGGGACGCGACATTATCTGCTTGATGGGTTGGTCAGTAATAACTGCAATGGGATGCGCTTGGGAATACCTCCGCAATCTTTTAGCGGTAAAACCCAATGATAGGACTAACTTTTCCATTGGGGAATAGTTTAGTCCGGGACCCTGTAAAGTGTGGCTTACGAAGTAGACTGGCATCTGAACCGTGGCTCTTTCGGTCATCAAGACAGCGCTAATAGCTCCATGAGAGGCGGCCAAGTATACAATCAATTCTTCCTTAGGTTTTGGTGCTACTAGCAGGGCTAACTCCGATAAGTGCTGCTTTAGCTGCGTGAAGGCTTGTTTCGCTTTTGGAGTCCAATGGAAGTCACTCTTTTTAATGCACTTCTTTAAGGTTTTAAATAGTGGCAAGGACTTTTTTGCTGACTTGGAGAGGAACCTGTTCAGACTAGCCAATTTCCTATTGAGGCTTTGGACCTCTTTGATTGTCCGTGGGGAAGGGAGTTGTAGCACAGCTTCTGTTTTATCAGGGCACAGTTTTATTCCTTCCGGGCTAATCATGTACCCCAAGAACATTCCTTCTCTTGCCCTAAACGTACATTTTTTGGGGTTGAGCTTCATGTTGATTCTTCGTAACGTCCGAAACGTTTCATTAATATGTCTTATCATCTCTGCTTCCGTGTGACTTTTAATAACTAAGTCATCAACATACACTTCCATGTTCCGACCAACTTGGCTATCGAAAGCTTTGTCCACCAGTCGCTGGTATGTGGCACAAGCGTTCTTGAGGCCGAAGGGCATTTTTGTATAGCAATATACACCTTGGCTAGTATGGAATGCCGTTTTTTCTTTGTCTGACTCAGCCATCTGTATCTGGTGATAGCCCTTGTAAGCGTCCAAGAAACACTTAAAGGGGTAGCCACAGAGAGATTCAACTTTCCAGTCTATTTTAGGAAGGGGGTAACAATCCTGCAGGGAGGCCTTGTTTAAGTCCGTAAAATCTACGCACATTCTCTAGCTACCATCATGCTTTTTTACCATGACTGGATTAGACAGCCAGTCGTGATAATAAACTTCTCTCATGATACTCGCTTCTACTAGTTTCTTCACCTCCGCTTGGATCGCCTTTGAACGTTCCAGGGCCTGCCCCCTTTTCTTCTGTCGAACAGGCGAATATCCTTCTCGGACATTGAGTTGATGTTCAGCTACTGATCGTGGTACTCCTGTCATGTCAGACGGTTGCCAAGCAAATATATCCAAGTTTTCTTTAGGAGCGAGCACAGTTCCGTCCGTCCTTCAGTGGATAGCGTTCCTCTGATTGCAACCTCCTGATCGGGGAAGTTTGGATGTAGAGCTATTTTGAAAATTTTAGGGTGAACTTTGGCTTCTTTGGGTACCTCCTTAGATGATGTGATCACTGTTGTACACTCAGCGGGTATCAAGATAGTACTATGGAGAGTGACTATTCCTCCGTTGGCGGGGAACTTAAGCATCCCATGAGCCGTAGATGGTACTGCTTGGATCTTACGTATTCTAGGTCTTCCAATGATATCGTTGTATGGCGATAGTGACCTCATGATCATGAAATTCATCCATGCTTTTGTAGAGTGGCCTGCGTCCCCTATTGTTACCAAGAGCCTAAGTTGTCCTAGTGGCCATATGGTTTCTCTACTAAATCCGGTTAGCGATGTTGTTACTGGGACCATTTGGTTCTTGATTTCTGGCCGAAGCTGGTTGAAGCAGTAGTGCTCATAGAGTACTTCCGTAGAGGAACCTCCGTCTATGTACATACGGTGGATCATGTGTCCACCAATTTTTGCTTCTATGACAAGTGGACCTTCGGTCCCATCGTTCCCATCGTTGTTAGCCAGTGGTGGGAACGTAATTTCGTTGCCATGGGCAAAGCTTTGGGTCAATTTTTGCCTTGTCATTCTCTGCCACAGTTGTATCATATAAATTGCTAGGGATTTGTCTTTAGTCGGGCCTCCTTCTTTCCATTCTTTGTTTGATCTTGACCCTGCTTGATTTCTTTTATCAAGTGCGAGAGCTTCCCCGCTCGCACCAATTCTTCAATATGCTTTTTTAACTGAATGCACTCGTCCGTGCTATGCCCTTTATCATTGTGGAAATCGCAAAACTTGTTGTTGCTTCTTTTTTCTGTCGGGGTTACCATGGGCGGTGGTGGTTTGAACCTTCCTGCTTCGGCCGCGAGGATTTCTTTGGGCGTTCTGGTGAGGGGGGTAAACTTGTTACACCCCCGTCCTTCCCTTGATTGACCTCGAAAGTCAGATCTTCGCTCGGAGGCGAGCCGCTTGGACTGATCTTGTGATTTCCACGGCAAGTGACCTTTTTTCTTGGAAGCGGACGCAACTTGTAGGATCGTTTATTTCATAACACGGGTGATGATTCGAGTGGTTGAGCTAGTTTCTAGAGAGAGAAACACTAGAGAGAATATTCTAGAGAGAGAAAATGTGTTTCTTTGTAAAAGGAATAATGACTAGCTTGCCTCTTCCAAAGTTGGAAGAGGCTATATATAGTACTTACAATATACCGGGTATTAGTACCCGGCTTAATACCGAAAATCATACTATTAACTATTAAACTATGAGCTATAATAAACAGTAAAATACAAGGGGTGACCGAGTCTTTTTCTCATATCTAACACCTAGGCAGAGTACCTAATCGTTGTAGTAGTAGTATAGGTAAGACTCGGGGGTTTGTTATCATTCTCTAGGGGAATAGGTTGGGAAGGCTCGAACACGGTCTAATAGAATTCTACAAGGTTGAGAGAGGATTCTTTTTGTATTTTTATATTTATTAGAAAGCAAGTAAATGTCATTGATAGAGAGATAGTTGGTGGGGTCTCTATCTAGATGGAGAGTTTTGTAAATCTCATAGATGAACCAAGGACAAATTTGCTCTTTTAGAGAAAACAAGCAATCAAAACCTATGTTTGTAAATTTAGCCACGAAGGCATCACTAAGGTCTCTATAGAAGGATTGGTCAATGGTTCTTCCCTCATGAACATACCTAGTCTCTAAAGCTCTATAGATGTCCCTAAGTTATTCGGTCATATTGGTATCATTGTATATTTTTGGAGCATAAGCATGAGTTTTCTTGTAATCTTGTTGATACTCGCTTGGCATTTTGGTACCTACGTTGTTTATAATGATTTTAATAAGGAAAGTCATGTATAAAATATAATGTGATTTTTAAGTGTGTGTCTATATATGGACAAGATGTGGATGTGCGATTTGCTTCACTCGAACAAAGGAAAAATAGTAATAATAATTAGCAATAAGCAAATCTTAACGCACAACCTATGTTTGATATTGATCTAGTCGAATGAAACAAAAAATGCATATGAATTATACATTTCATTATGAGCATTCATGAGACTTAATGCATGAAGAAAAACGTTTTTGCATTGTATTAACAATGTAGTTAAACAACACTTGTTTAAGAAAATTCCTAATCGTGAGTTTTTGAGAAACATAACTTGGGGTTTTTGGCGAAAATTGATTTTTGGTGAATCACTTCAATAATGCATTCTAAGTATCTATGGGAGTCATAATAGTTATACATTACTATATTCTAATCTTAATTGTGCGAAAATAGCATGAAAACTCAAAACTTCCCAAATTATTTAATATGTGCTAAATCAAAACCCTAGACACAAAATTCAAAAGAAAATAAGAAGAAATCACTTACAATAGTGTTCTTAGATTGATGATTTGATGATCTTTGTGATTTATAGCTCAAATTGCCGATTTTTGTAGCTTTTGTTTTAGGGTTTTAGGTGTTTTGTTTGTGCGTGTGTTTAGATAGAGACATGTGTGGTCCCAATTTGTTTAACAACAGGTATTTACCCGCTTTATCAGATACATGGATCTACCTATATGGGACGGATCTCCCCAAACTGGATCCGTGAATCCGTGGAATGGTAAAAAACGGATAGGGTTATTTATTAGCCAAATTAGGCCGTGATGTTGTGTTTTTGGCAATTGGATATTGTTATATATACTATTAGGAGTATGTGTTTGAATTTTCGAAGTTGACGTTCAAGTTTGAGCAAACCGTGTAACTTGTCGTGAATTTCCCGATGGAATTTCAAACCGTGCAACTTGTGTTAAATTTTATCATAAATTGGACCATTGCTAATAACACAATCATTTATGAACATTTAGACTCAACAAAAAATCGTTAACAAAAGTATGAGTTGCAATTCGATGATTGTTCTTTTCGTCATTTTCAATCGATTTCGTAATTTCATGTACTGACCATACATGTAGTCTTAAAAATATCTATGATCATTTTATTGATATTTTCGTTATCTAGTAAAATTCTAATCTTGATTATGTTCATGATCGGAGGTTTGGTAAATAGAACTTGTAATGAGAATTAACATCTTTTGAATAATGATTAACTACTTCATTAGATTTCCATTTACAATTATTTTTGAGAGGATGGAGGATCACTATCCATGATGAGTTCCATCATTCCTAATCCTAATCTTAAATAATTAAATACTTTACGTTTTAAAGGCTTAGTAAATATATCGTCTTTATTATCTTCAGATGCAACTTTCTCGATAGAAATGTTGCCTTTTTGGACGTTATCACAAAGAAAGTGGTGACGGATTTCTATGTGTTTAGTTCTATAGTGTTGTATGGGGTTTTTACTTAAGTCGATGGCGCCTTTATTGTCGCACATAATCGAAATGTTGTCGAGGCGTATGTCATAGTCGATGAGAGCTTGTTTCATCCATAGTACTTGTTGACATGCCTTCTCGGCGAAAACATATTCGGCTTCGGTCATGGAGATAGCAAGGGCCATTTGTTTCTTAGTGAACCAAGATGTCAAACAACATCCCATGAACGTAATCGCCCGTGTGGTCGGAGTCGGCATAAACTATAGTTTCTACTCCAGTTCCTTTCGGATACCATAAACCTAAATGTATAGTTCCCCTAATATACCTAAATATATTCTTAACGGCTTCTAAATGGGTAGTCTTAGGATTTTCTTAGAAACAAGAACATAAGCAAACAATAAACATAATATCGGGCCTACTTGCGGTTAAATAAAGTAAACTACCAATCATACCTCGATATTTAGTGCTATCTACGGAGTCGGCATTATCATCCTTGGTGAGCTTGATCTACATTTACATTGGCGTCTTGGTTGGTTTGGAATCTTCCAACCCGAACTTATTTGACATCTCCATGATGTACTTAGATTGGTTGAAGAATAATCCATCTTCCATTTGTTTGATTTGAAGACCCAAGAAGATGTTCAACTCCCCCATCATACTCATTTCAAACTCGTCGTTCATGATTTTTGCAAAATCATCACACAAGTTTTGACACGTGAAACCAAATATAATATCGTCGACATATATTTGAACAATGATAAGATGTGATTTTAATTTCTTGGTAAAAAGTATGTTGTCGACCATTCCCATTAAGTACTCATCATTTATCAAAAATGCTTTTAGTCTATCATACCAAGCCTTAGGAGCTAGCTTAAGACCATACAAAGCCTTTTTAAGTTTATAAATATAGTTTGGTTTTTGAAAATCAATGAACCCCAGAGGTTGAGCAACGTAAACCTCCTCGTTTATGAAACCATTTAGAAAAGCACTCTTTACATCCATGTGGTATAAATTAAAATCATTTGCACAAGCAATAGCAAGAAGTATTCTAATTGACTCCAATCTAGCTACCGGAGCGTATGTTTCATCGTAATCTATACCTTCTTGTTGATTGTATCCTTGTGCCACTAACCTAGCCTTATTTCTAGATACTATACCATTTTCATCTAATTTATTTCTAAAGACCCATTTTGTTCCTATGATGGATTGACTCATAGATAGAGGGACTAAATCCCAAACATCATTAGCTAGAAATTGATTTAGTTCTTCTTGTATAGCTACAACCTAACTTTCATCTTTTAGTGCCTCATTAACATTTTTGGGTTCTATGGTAGATATAAAACAAAAGAAATTACTATGATTTTGGGCTTGAGATCTTAAAGTTCTTTGATTAAGATTTCCTATGACTTGTTCTAGTGAATGATTCTTGGACTCCTTAATGTTAACACCTTCGTCAACTTCTATCGACTCATCTTCTTTATTATTATTATTTATTACTTTGGTATAATTTTTAATAGCTTATTCTTCACCAACATCATCATCAACCAATGGTGATAATTTGGTAGGAGGAGGACTTTCATCAAATGTCATGTTGAGTGATTCTTCGACTTTTATTGTATGTTTATTTAACACTACATAAGCCTTACTATTTTGAGAATATCCTAGAAAAACACCTTCGTATGACTTTTGGTCAAACTTGGTTAGATAGTCTTTAGTATTTAAGATGAAGCATTTGCTTCCAAATACTTTGAAATATTCTAAAGAGGGCTTCCTACCTCTAAATATTTCATAAGGGGTTTTCCTTATATTGGTCGAATTAATATTCTATTTAGTATATAAGTTGGCGTATCAACGGCATTACACCAAAACTTTTGTGGAATAGATTGTTCGTTAAGCATAGTCCTAGACATCTCTTGTAATGTTCTATTCTTTCTTTCTACTACCCCATTTGATTATGGAGTACGTGGAGCCGAGAAGTTATGAGTAATGTCTTGTGCATCCCAATAAGCACTGAATTGTACTTCATTGTCAAATTCCCGACCACATCCTTTGTACTGAATCGTTTTTTTGGAGTAATATATTTACTGGGGTAACCCTTTACCCAAAAAAAATAGAACTACCTAGTTGGTTTTGAATTTTCTTACTTAATATTTCGAATTTCTCAAAAGCTTCATTTTAAGTTTTTAGAAATCTAGTCCATGTATACCTAGAATAATCATCTACTACTACTAAGGTATACAAATTACCTCCATAGCTTTTAATTGCCGACGGACCAAATAAGTCCATATGTAATAATTCTAGACATCTTTTATTGGAAACCATATTTTTGGCTTTATGAGTTACATGAGCTTGCTTCCTAATTTTGCAAGCATCACAAAAATGTTTATCATACTTTAGCTTAGGTAAGTTTCTAACTAATTCTTTGGATGACAAAGATTGAATTAAACACATATTTGCGTGACCAATTCTTTAATGCCATAAGGTAGAATTATCTACTACCGTGGCTAGACATAATTTGTCTTGAGACTTATTTCCTAATTTCATTACGTATGATCCATTTTTCCTAATTCTGTTTCCTATTATTTTACCATCTTTAATTATTTCACTACCTTCTTTCGAAAATAAGACTCTACACTTATTGTCACAAATTTGACTGTCACACCCCCAAATTCACTACAGCGGAAGACTAGATTTGGGGTTTGTGACTTCATGACATGAAAAGGACTTGATACGTGAGATAGACCTCTACATGCTAATATACCAATGCAAACTCCTTATATTCCGTAAGATAAAACACCTGAGAAAAACATTGCTAAAGTGTCAACATAAAGTTGGTGAGTTCATAGGTTTTGTTGTTTGATAATAGTGATGAACCACAAGATTTATAACCATAGTATGAAATATTGTAATCCTATATATCACAATGAAAAGTATTTACTATTGGCTAAGCTCATGACACCGAAGCGTTAGCAAGTACCATCATAGATAAGCCCATGCAGATGTCCAACCCGCGACATCCGTAACTGACTCAAATGAAACTGTGTTTGCTTGACTAATGCCAGTCTAAGAAAAACAGGGATGTCAATCCCGATAGATCTATCCATAACATTCGCGCTTACAAGAATTAACGGTTCATGATAAATTGGGTAATATAGCAAGTTGGGTTGAATAGGGACTTAGACCTAATAGTAAATCAGTAAATGTACTTGTGTTCAACTGTTAAAAATAAGCAATGTTCTCACCCCAAAAGATGATTTAAAACACTAAAGTAGGGGCTATGAAAACTCACCTTGTCAGTTAATCGCCTGGAATCAATAAGTGATCAATGCACGTCAAGTAGTGACTCAGTCAAACACCTAAGTAATTATGGCAAATCTGAGTTTACATTCTAAATACTTAATGTATGAGATGACTTATGCAAATGGGTCACCAAAGGCACTATTGTTATGAGTTAACGTGTTGCGTTTTCAAAATATTGATTAAACCGTTGGCTCTAGGGGCGACTTTACAACTATAAGTATCCATACAGGAATTTAAACTATTACTCGCCGTAATTTATAATTTCAAGTCCATGTGATTTATGTCTAAAGAAGATATAAACATTCTTTTTTAGTTACTAAGTTTATATATTTATCGCGTTTATTTATTTACATCGTAGTCGTTGCTTAATTTACGTAATTATCAGATTTGTATATCACGGTTCGCTCGACTCGTTTAAGTTTCTTATCAAAAGAAAATATATTTTTAATCCCTTGACTTTCCCAATAATAATATATGCAACTTTTATAATTTAAATTCTTTTATTCTTATAACCTCTCATGTTTAAAACCCGAATAAGCTTTAAAAATATTTTTCTTTTAGCGTTAAATGTGTTTCTTATAAACCGTGTTAAATCTATTTACCCGTTTCAAACTTGGTTCGTTGTTATCTATTTCTAAGTCATAAAAAAATGTTATTTAAATTTTCTAATTATCAAAATAATCATTTTGCTTGCTAAATAATCTCTTAACTCTTTCAGATTTAACTAGGACGACTCGAGGCTCGGATAACATGCACGTTTCCATGCTTCTTTAAGTTTAAAGTTTACAAATTAAATATCACAAGCATTATTTCTAAATAACACACCCCACATGGCTACTATTTTCTCTTCTTTCTTTTCTGATTTGGGTCGAACGATAGTGGGTGATACCCACTGGTTTGGTGTCTTCTCCTACCCCTCGTGTATATATATAGTCACATGTACATTCCTTCCCTTTTTTTTACGGGGGTGCCACATAAGAATAGCTTATAATATCAGCTTATGGCTTATAGCTTGTTAAGTACACAAAATAGCTTATTAGAGTTTCGAAAATAAGGTTTAGGGTTTTTTAAGGTTATTTAGGGCACGGTTTGGTTTAGGAAAACCAAATGAATGATTTAGCTTGAGCAAATGTTTATAACAAAACTTAAACATGATCTTAAAATGTGACAAGAGCTTATAGAATAAATTGAAGACTTACTAGAGCTTAAAATGGATTGAAATGAGCAATAACAACTCGAAAACTTTAGAGATGGATCAAGAGCTTTTCTTTCTTAACTTTGGCTTCTAAAACGGCTTAACCTTTCTTCCTTGGCTTCTATGGTATGGCTAGAACATGATTTTAAGGTGGTACGAAGTTTAAATGGTGAGTTAAAGAAGTGTGTATGTATGTGTGTGTATAGGGTCCAAGTAGGAGTAGTGGCCAAGTTTGAAGAGTGGTGGCCAAGTTTTAAGAGTGGTGGCCAAGTAAACTTGGAGTGGTGGCCAAGGGTCTAGATAGGATGACAATGGAAAGCTAGGAGGTAGCATGAAAAGGTGTAAGGTGGTGGTGAAGGGTGCGGTTTACAAAGGGT
>BQNB010115567.1:3998-21537 GCA_026074375.1 Tanacetum coccineum
AGGTTCTATATCTAACTTGAACATTCCTGGAGCAATAGTGATGGCATTAGTTATTGTGGTGGCATTATCAAGCACATGTTTACCTTTTAATATGCTTAATTCACTTTGTAATGTTGTTGTCACGAAAATCTTTTCTTGAATTTGACCTTTTAAATCCGCATTTTCCATAAATTTAGAGTTCAATTGAGCAATCAAAGAGTCATAGTGTTCTTTAGAAAGAGCACGTGTCTTTTTAATCGAATCAAATTGATCTTTGTAAATCTTTTTCAAATGCTCAATTTATTTATGTAAACGCTCATTTTCAAAAAGTAATTTGGCCACACTATGCTCCAATTCAATGTTTATGGTCTCAATTTCATCCATTTCATGTTTGAATTTCTCTTCCTTGTCATTTTCTCTCATATATTTGATATGTTCCTTCAACTTACAAATTGTAGTATCTTTTACTTGTAGCTAAGCTTTCAAATCATCATTTTCAAAATATTCTGAAATTTCAAGAGCATTTTAATTATTACTTAATGAAGCCTTTTGAAAAATTTCTTGATTGAGTTGCATTGTTAACTCTAGAGAAATGCAATGTTTTTCAAGTTGTGAGTAACTTTACGAAAGATCATTATACACATTTTGTTTGTTCAAAAGCTCAACATCAAGATCCAAACACTTAACACAAGATTCACTACTATGCATTTCCATATTCACATCATCAAAAACATCAGTAGAATTCATCACACATATCATAACATCTTGAGACATGATTTTTTGTAAGAGTTGATCATTTTCAAGAAAAAGTTTTTTCTTATGAATTTCAAAACACTGTTTGTCTACAAAATACTGTTGAACAGCAGCTTTCATCTGGTTAAAAACTGTTTGTACTTCTGTTACCTCATTTAAAAGATCTTTATAAAAAACATTGAATATGTCTTTTAATGTCTTTAAAAATGGAATTATTTCATTTAGAAAAATAGTTTTAGTTTGTTCAAACCCCCATTCCCCTTCTGTTATAGTATTAGGTGTAATCCGCTTTTTCACCACAGTTTCAAATTGGCCAAGATGGTATTTAAGCTTTTTAAGGCTTATATTAACCAGGCTTACCTTAGGAAGTTCCTTAGGAGCCTCAATTTTGACTGGTGATGAAGCAGATTGGTCAGTATTAGGGTGTGAAGTTTGTAACCAGAAAGCTTGTTCATCAGACAATTCTTGTTGGGGAAAAAACGCTTACCAAAATCTTTAGATAGTCGATTTAACTCAACATAATTAATTGGAGTAGTATTAACTTTCTTTTCTTTTGACATCGGGTCAGTTTGTTTTGCAAGCATTTTGGATCGATTTACTTCTTCCAAAATCAATGTCTCTTCATCATCAATCATAGGACTAGCAGCATGTTGACTACTTATAAGACTACCATCATACAAGGTTGATTTATTCCGCTGAGCTTTCTTAAGATAAAACGGATTTTGATAACCAAGAGCTTGTTTGTGAGTGTCATCATAAAAAACTTGTGGCTTTGTTAACATGTGCACTGTTTGAGCATATTGACCCACTTCGTAAACAATATTATCCAGTTCCTTAATCTTCTTTTCTAAATTAATTTCTTTATCCATATATTTACTTTCCTTTTCTTTGGATTCATTTTTTAAAACAGTAAATGTTTGCAATAAAGATTCATTTTATTTGATTTGATTATAAAGATGTTGTTCAAGTGAGTTAATTTGATGCTTAAGTGCAAGCTTTTCCTTAATCATATCATCCATTTGAGAATCAATCATTTTTTGCGTGTGCTTAAATCAATATTAAGACGTTGTTCAAAAGTTTTGATTTGTTCTTTATATCTCTCAAGCTCAGCGGTTAAGGATTCATTATTCTTTTCCTGATTAGCCTTTTCCTAACTATTTTCATGATTAATCATTTGTTCATACATTTGTTCAATCACAGATAAAATCATTGAATCTTGTTGTGCATATAATTATTATCTTGAACGGCTGCCTATTGCGTTTCTTGCAAATATTGAGAGTACGGAATGATATTGCTATCACTCGTTATCTCATTATCTGTAAAATCAACAACTGGTGTTTGTTCAAAACTCTGCGTTGCCTGCACACTTTGATTATCCATATCAGTATGATAAGGTTCAAAATGAGGTACCTCTGAGATAACCTCTGAACCATAGTTGGAAAGATTAGCCATCAGAACTACCTTTGCATTAGAGACATCATCACAGTCAGAATCATAAGCATCAAGATCCTCAGTCTGGAAAGCAGCAGTATTTGGAATGGTTGTCTGAGCAGCTTAAACATCTAGAATGCCTGGATCTACAAGAAATGCTAGTTGCTCTTCATCCAAAATTTAACCGGATTCCTGTGCTTCAGCTAACATTGCCTTTTCCTTAAACCATGTAGCGTTCCTAGCCTCTTCGGCTGAGTGCATTGCCTAGCCATGTGTCCTTCACCTTGACAATTATAATATTTAACAACCCTTGTCTACCCTCCTACATTATTTCCCCAGAACTAGTAGCATTACCCTTATATCTACAACACCCCGTGTCTTCAAGTCATATTACGATCCCAATTATTTCATTTTCCCTTTATTTATTGGGTTTTGCGTGTTTACTTCCATTTAAATCGCACTAGTTAAATTTAATAAATTTAACCAAGAACGTTAATAACTGAATTAGTACTATGTTTTACTAAAATATCCTCTACAACATAGTTGACCAAAAACGAATATGTTCCATTCTTTTCTTTCCATCACTTAGTGTATAATCTATAAGTAAAAATTAGGACAAGACTTGTTTCTTCTTTGTTTTCAAATAAGGCAAGCAACAAAACTCTCAAGCAATAAATATCATACAAGACACAAACGATCTTCCCTATAATATAGCCATAAGTTACGTACACTTTTATTTCCAAATTCTAAAAACCAGTATCATTCGACAAGATAAGATTTTAACAAATATCTCATCCAAAAATAACCCTATTACCTAAGGTACAAAGCCCATAATCCCCTTTTTACAAAACCTAAACATACTCGTGATATATTTGGCTGCCTCCCTCTTGGTTTTGCTCCCATGTTTCCAAACAGTACCACTTTAATTCACTATACATTGATCGTGTGAAGCCCCAAAAATCCCTTACCCCATTTGGATTTACATTAGAATGTGACTTCTATTAGAAACACTATGCCTGCATCCTTTGTGAGTATAAGAAGACCTGCATTCTTTTGCAAACACAGAGAACACAACACAACTTCAATATTCATCATACCCTGTCATTATCTTTGGTTTCCTTGTTCACCTGGTTTCGACTCATACACAACACACAAGCAAACCCACGCCCTTTGTACCTTCATCATACACAAAACCCCAACCCTACGTTCGTCCCTTTTAGTTTTTGTTTCTAGTTGACAATCAGACAAGCAAGGTGTTATACGTGGAGTTGCAGGAGCTAGAGGGGTGAATATTGTGGGAAACACTTGGTTTAGAATTAGGGTTTTCGATCAAGAAGATTTTAGCCATTAGGGTTTTCGTTTGGGTTCAAGGCAATAACCAAATTCTCCTCAACTCTTGTGAGTCCCACGTCCTTACTACTTTATTTTATGTATGCAATATATATGTCATTAATGTGTACTTGAAGCCTGTAAAAACAAAACACATTTCTTTTCTTATGATTACTTTCTGATATATGTACCGAATAACATTATAACCTTTATAAAATTTGTAAAGTGACTAATAAGACATGGCCATGTTTATGCTAAGGTATTAAGTGTAGAACTTGGTCCATTAGAAGCATATACGCGTGGGTTAGATAAAAAGAAAAACGCATATGTATTGTTGGAATAAAACGCAACCCACACTATAATTTTATGTACATTATTCAACCTCTAGGCGTGGAGCATAAAAACAAACCATAATTATTTTCATTAATAGGACATATAATAGTTATTTTTCCCCTGGAATCACTGATTTTCGTCAAGTAAATAAGAAGTTAGAAGGTCTCAAAGTAGGGTGTAAAAACCATCACTTTTCCTACTGTTTTAAACGTAGCCAGCAAAGCATTTCGCTCGAATTATTGTGACTTACTTAGGTAATGCTTAATCGAACCAATTATTATTATTTAAAGCCTACAGTGTCCTCCTTGTTTAGGAAAAAGAACCAGCCACTTTCATTTAGAAACGAGCCCGTAATTTGCCAATGAAACTCACTGCTCTATCATAGGTGTTGACAATTGGTCAAACACCTGGTGTGCGTGTAGACATGGCATGGGTGCATGCAAGCCAACCTTTAGCCTCATTTTGACCCTGTTAACGACCCTGACATGCAAAATTTATAAAAGGTACATTAAAGCTAGTATGTCCAAGTTTATTAAACTGTTTTTGTTTCGTGTGACAATCCTTCTTTTAATGTCCATATTTAACTCATATTCCGTTTTCATTTTTCTTGTAAAGCGAACTTTTGTGTTTTACGGTTTACGCGATTCGCAATTTCTCGTTCTTGTTAATCTTAAGCCGATTTAGGCAGTTTATCCATTTAAGTATAACCGTCCTTATTTTTATCTTTATCTTTAAAAATTCCCCGTATTTAAGGTCACTACTTAATTTGAATTTATAATTTACCACTAAATTTTAAATAATTCATTTTATTATCTTAATCGATTTTTATTAAAATCGTTAATTTTAAAACCCTCGCGAATCCTACAATCTAAATTTATCCGTTTTTATAATCGAGAAATCAACGACTCCGTATTAGGGCCTTGAGTGCCTAATTATTTTTGTTTTTATAATATTTATCTTTCTTGTGTTTTAAATTGCACCCGAGACAAAAATCACGATTTAGGAAAATCTAGCGAATTAGAATAGGTTTTGGGCCCGGAAACAAAAGTGATACAAAGATTACCAATCAAAGCCCAACCAAGCCCACCCCAAAAGGAGGGGGCCGGTTATTAAGCCAAAACCAACGACCCTATATGTAATTTTTTTATAGAAATTATGCTAGTGATATCCCTCCCTATATAAGGACCTAAATCTAGTTTCTATACTCATAAAACACACACACAGGAAAAACAAATCGTCTCCCTCCCCTCTCCTCTCTACTGTTCGACAACAGACAACCAAAACCACCATCATCTCCCTCAAAACTTCATAAAACCACTTCCTTTTTACACCAAAAGATCCCTAAAATCATCCTTAACCTATCCCTATAACTAAAAACAATCATGCATGTACTTTAGAAAATCTTGATTTTGAAGATCTTTGAGTTTTTTTGGGTTTTTTTGGGTTTTTACTTGATTGGAGGCTACAAGATTATTAAGGGATTGATAATAAGTAATTGTGAGCAAGATTGGAATAGGAAAAAGATAGGGTTTCCTTTTGTTTGGCCTTGGTGGATTCGGCAGCCAACACAACACCAATTAGGGTTCGTGTTTGATCTCTTAAATCCCTCCATTGTAAGTTAAAAATGCTTCCTTAAGCTTCCTTTTTATTGTTTTGATTTTTTTTGTAAATACATGTTCTTGATTTTGATTTTTATGAACATGCAATTACTTTTTATGATTGATCTTGGTTAGTTAGTGTAAGAGAAGTATAATGGATATAAGATGAATTACATTGATGAATTTTGGCCTTGTGATGGATAAATTGATGATTTGGAAGTGTTTGGATTGAGATTAGAGGTAGATTTAGAGACTGTTTCCAGGTCAGTAGCAAAACGTGGGGTTTTATCAAAATTTTTGGCTTAGGGTCTGTAAACAAAAGACATGGTTGGATAGATATAGGTCTTAGGTACATGTGGCGAATTGGACGCTTTTGTATCGATTCCGGATGAGGGAGATATGACCTTTTTACGTAAGAAGGTCAAATCTGGAGCTGCTGTTGGGAAACTTGTTTTGCTCCAGGTTTTTGTACAGTGGGTTGAGGTTTTAAAACATGGTTAATCACTAGATATTATAAGCTTTCACCTCTCTTTGGATTCAATGTAAAATCTATTATAGAATAGGATTTATGGCCGAAACCGTAAACGGTAAAAATTCAGTTAACATTCTGTTTTGAGTTATAGTTAGTAAAAATCCATTTCCCGTGGATTGGTAAATGGTATGATTGATTGGCTTAAAGTTCTGGAAACTAGACTCAAGGACCTTTCTAGGGGTGAAAACCTCATGTTCATATCTTTTACGGATTAGGAGATATGGATCCATGAAAACTAGTCAAATCAGAATGTAGAGTTTTACGTCTTTTGTTGAGACATAAAACGTATAGATACGCATAAGCGAAACAAGAATTAATATATGAAACTTAGTAGATGTTTAATTACCTACAAGACCAGATTAGGAGTCATATTTTGGAGTATAAATACCTTGGTTAAGTCTTGGTGCAATATCGTTCATGTTTCGGATTTTTAACTAGTATTATATAACAATTTCTACTATAATGATTTTATTTATAATTCTAAGTCGCGACTTGCTTTATAGGTCTCGGAAAAACGTTGGAGTCTTCCATCTCGTTGATTTCTCATTTGATCTTCTACTCACGGTGAGTTCATAGCCTCGCCTTTATAACTTTAAATGTTTTCTTAAACCCCGCGAGTGAGATACATGCTACTTTATCAAATTAAACACAAGTTGTGTTCCATGTATGCTGGACCTGAATATAAACCTTGATTGCATTAAGTACCTCTTGTCAAAATACCCCAATCGTGAACCGTGAACTACCTATGATGAGTAGTCGCTGTTACAATTGATAGATCTATGAGCTTGACAACCCGGTTCGGTGTTTGGGGACACGCCCGCTCTAGGGACCCCAAGGTACGGACATATTGTATTCGAGATTTTATTAGGTATATGACAAGATACCTAGCCTGGGGGCTTTATTATTATTATTTGTAAGCATATGAAAAGATATATGCATGATCTAAAATGATCTATATTTCGTCCATAGGATCGGTGTCCCGAGCTTAATGCAATATTCCTGAAATGGCTTGTATGATCAACAAGTTCATCATTAAATCAATATTTATGCTTGTGTTCTAACTTACTCATATAAACTCTATGAATTCACTCAACCATTGTGTTGACTTTTTAGCATGTTTGTCTCAGGTAATCAAAGCTAAGGACTTGGAGTTTGGGACGAAAAGGAGAAAGTTGCGCTTAAGAATGAATTTTGTTAAAATAATTGATTTCCATTCCTCAAAAACGATGTCTTTATATTTTGTTGAACACTTGTGTCTTGTTAATTTTATGTTGGGACAACGCTTGCACTCTGAACTTGCTTTTGGAATGGAACATGTTTGATAACATCTCTTTTTGAGTCGTTCTGTATAATATATGACTGTTGTACTTATTATTAACACCCCATTGTTGGACCCGAATCTTGCTTTAAATTTGGGGGTGTTAAAAACGATTTGTATGACCTGCATTTGAACAAAGGCAAAAATGAAGATTTAGATACATTGGATCCCCAATTGCAATTGGGGTCTGGTTGGTTAGTGCAAGCAAGATTATATGCTACAGGGGCAATAGTTTCTGGTGGATCAGCTGGCATATAGTCACTCTTAAGAGCAGTAGACCTTACTAAAGGGCACTATCTTCCTAACGGGAGAAGTCTACCAGTGGGCTTCCATTGTTTTGTAGGCAAGACCTTAGGTGGAGTATTCCTAGTTAAAGGCCACTGATCTCCTAAAGGTAATAGTCTGCCAGTGGGTCGCCACTAATGACCGATAGTGGTAAAGAATTTCCATGTGGCCTTCTAAACTTGCTTAACTTACTTAACCCACCACACTTTAGTGGCAAGGGATTGCTTCACAAACATCTCATAATGCACAACACATTAATCATGATTAACAAAAATTAAGCATTTGTTATAAGTTTTGCAAGAAGTATTAGAATTCGAATTAATTACAGTACGCTTATTGCTAATACTAGAATCAACATGATTCTTTTATTTCTCATTCGACTTATTCATCCTAGAATGGGCTTCTACTTGTTTCAAGGCACTTTTAGCTGGCAAAGTCCTATCTTTCTTTGTATTGCTCCTAGGCTTTGACCTGCTAGCTGCAGAGGCACCTTTTACTCCTGTAGAGGGAATTCCTGGTGCATTAGTCGAATTTATTTTCTGGTGCTCAACTTGTGCTGGTGTGTTATGAGTTGAGGTTTCACATGGTTCGACAAAAGTAACTCGCTTTTTCCTAAGTGAAGTGGTAGAGGCATTCTGTTTATCGCGAGGGCTAAAGTCTTTAGGACACGTGCCTATTACATATTCTAACAGCTCCTGAGAGTGTTTAGTGTAACGGCAAGCAGATGCAAGAGAGGTATCCAATGGTCTTTCCACCTTAGCGTCCTCTACTATTTCGCGAAGGGTTTCTACACTTTCCTTAAGGTGTTTGATATAGTGTAGATGCACTTCCCGATTATTCTTGTGTCGAGGGGGAATTGGTTCAACATCTATAGGATATCTACCAGGAGCCAGCACTTTAGGTTTACTATCAGGTATAGTGACACATTTGGAATTATCTTTAAGTTGAGCCTTAAGGTTTTCAATTTCAGATAACAAAGAGTTGTTCTGGTCAGTAGTTTTGGCACGCGTTATTTTAATTGAATCATACAATTCCTTATAATGCTGCTTAACTTTTGCATTTTCTGCCCTAAAGCGTTCATTGAGATCGTGAAGGGCATTGAGCTTTGCAGTTAAATCTTTGTTCTGAGAAACTAAGGCCTTAAGGTCAAAAATGGGATCTGCATCACTATTTTTCTTTGTTAAGCGAGAGATTTTCTCCTTTAATTCACGAATCGTATTGCCTCGACTTTGAATCTGTTCATTTAGTTTCCCGATCACAAACAGTGAATCAAATGAAGGAGCATCCGAAGACGTCACTGGTTTTTTGTTTCCAAAACGTTCTTTGAGATTTTGATACTTTAATTGTAAGTTGAAGTGTTCAACTTCAAGTTTGGAAAAATGTTTTATCATTGAGTCGTGATCATCATTTTGAATCTTGTTTCTCAGATTAAAATTTTCAGATTCAAGGTCGGCAATACGTTTTTGAGCAATAGTGAAAGCATCATGCATGTCAGAAAATCTAGACACATTTAATACAGAATCAGTTGCAGTATAAAACACATCTTTGGACAAGCATTCAGCAATTAAGTTCTCATTTGTGATGAGAAGGTTTTTCTGTTCAATCTCACCACTCTTTATTTTCGAAAAATGAGCTGATACAATTTTTAACTTGAGATTCGGGCCCTTTCTGGTCCGAACCGGCCTTGCATTAAAATATAAAAGTGGTTTATTTGACGTTTTCTACAAAAAGTGGCGAGTTTTAGTCTAATAATGCTAGACAATAGGAAAACATAGGGGTAAAAGTTAATGATTTATCATTTTGGAAAAATTAAAGTAGTTGCTGATTTTGTTATAAAAAAATAGGATTTTGAGCGTTTTAGTGTCCGTTTAAGCTTGAAGAACATTAACGAATATTATTAAATGACTAATAAATTATTGGGTGCGTCCGGTCACGTTTAAAAATAGGAAGTCTATTTTCGTAAACTTTATATATATAAAGACATATTGTGGGAAATAAGAATAGTATATGAATAATGGATGGGTCGGTGTTAACAGGAACATAATATTTTATTTAACGATATTAATGTCTCCGAATATCGGGACTTTCTAAAAATTGCAACCTTCTAAAAATAGCAGCTTTCCTAAAATAGTAACTTTCTAAAAATAGTATACTTTCTCAAAAGCAAATGGTTGTCAAATAACTTAGGAAGTACACACATCTAGATTCCATTATTCTTTTATATATATGTGACTTATGTATCATTTTATTTTATCTTTCCTTTTTCTAATTGCGCACCATCGCTTTTGGTCGCGGTTATAATCTCTTGTCTTCATATCCTCCATCGCCATCGATATCATGTACCTCATGACGATTCCGGCTAAACCCTTTGAAACCCTATCATCTTGTAACCATTTCACCGATTGCTTCATAAACTACTCTTTACTACTCTCATGCAAACCACTTGCTATTTTATAAGTCATTGTAATGTCACCTTATAAAATTAATTTGTTATTGTTTTACGAGTCATTTTACTTGGGTCTTACAAAATATTTGTTATCGTAAAAAAAATAAAGAATAAAATAAATAATTTTTTTTAGCAAATTACTTTACTCCCACATTGTTAACGGTTTCAAAAATTATTTTGAGTTCTATCTTAAAAATAGTATGGTTTATACATTTAAATATAAAAAACAGAACACTAGTTTGACGAAACTGAGCATTGCATTGCTATTCCTAAATTATACACAGCCGTGCACCTGTGTATAATTTAGAAGGAGCCATGCAAGGCTGAATAGTAGTCACCTTAAGATCTTGATAAAGATCAACTTTTTACCCGTAGTTCTGAAACACAAGATTTTGTGTGGTATGCAAGTAGTACAAATTGGGGGCATCCGCATATGTACCCTTATCTTTTCTCGAACGAATTCTCCATATGCGGGTACGTTCTGACTTAACAACGTCGTTCTAATTTTCCTTTCATTTCTCTCCATGATGGAAATTCTTTAGACCGCTCGTCTAATTATCGGCCATTGATACCGAACTTAGAGATTCTGACGTTTCTATGTTTTCTTTTTGACCCACCTTCTTTGAGTAACATTGGTAGATCTCCGAGATGCCTCCGGATGTGAATAATGGATAATGAAAGAATGGGTTTACGTATATCCGTTATGATGTCCGCCTTTCTTTTAACTCAAAATTCGTTCGTGTGGACCACCCGTTGACTTCGCTCATTCTTGTATGGATTTTCTTTTTCGGTTGTGTATCGACCGCCATGAACTTAATGTGTTGACCGTGACCGTCTTACGAATTAACGACTTGATAAGTTCTTTGTTTCCTATTGTCTTATCGCCAACACATCCTTTCCTTTAAGGACCCTCACGACATTTAATTCGTTCCCTCATACCATTGCTTACACATTAGGTGATTAATGCCACTTGTTCTATCTTCGTTGCTATCTTGTTACTTTTTTTTTAAACCCCGAGCACAAAATGCATTATGCACCTCCATAGGCTTGTATAAAATTGTTATGAATCTTTATGAAAATTTTACAAATATTTCACAAGTGTTTAAATTACCAAAATAGACCTTCTACGATCCTAACCGTTTTATACATGCATTCATTCCAAACATCTTCAAAACGACCAAAAATGATTCTTGAACCTATTTTACCTTTAATATGAACACCATTTTTATCAAGAAAGAATAGTTTAAAATTCTCCTTATTAGTGGTTTTGTTTTCGAATCACCAAAACCTTGATAAATCCATATAATCATATTGCATCATTTTAAAGGTATTCTAACATTCTAACACTATAACCGAATGAACCTTACGTTTTTATAATAAAGAAAGTGCCTAAGCCTAGATTTGAAGCAATATAAAATCCGGGACGGATTTTTCTTAACGGTCTGTCTTTTAATGTCCATATTTAACTCATATTCCGTTTTCATTTTTCTTGTAAAGCGAACTTTAGTGTTTTACGGTTTACGAGATTCGCAATTTCTCATTCTTGTTAATCATAAGCCGATTTAGACAGTTTATCCATTTAAGTATAACCGTCCTTATTTTTATCTTTATCTTTAAAAATTCCCCGTATTTAAGGTCACTTCTTAATTTGAATTTATAATTTACCACTAAATTTTAAATAATTCATTTTATTATCTTAATCGATTTTTATTAAAATCGTTAATTTTAAAACCCTCGCGAATCCTACAATCTAAATTTATCCATTTTTATAATCGAGAAATCAACGACTCCGTATTAGGGCCTTGAGTGCCTAATTATTTTTGTTTTTACAATATTTATATTTCTTGTGTTTTAAATTACACCCGAGACAAAAATCACGATTTAGGAAAATCTAGCGAATTAGAATAGGTTTTGGGCCCGAAAACAAAAGTGATACAAAGATTACCATTCAAAGCCTAACCAAGCCCACCCCAAAAGGAGGGGGCCAGTTATTAAGCCAAAACCAATGACCCTATATGTAATTTTTTTTATAGAAATTATGCTAGTGATATCCCTCCCTATATAAGGACCTAAATCTAGTTTCTATACTCATAAAACACACACACAGGAAAAACAAATCGTCTCCCTCCCCTCTCCTCTCTACTGTTCGACAACAGACAACCAAAACCACCATCATCTCCCTCAAAACTTCATAAAACCACTTCCTTTTTACACCAAAAGATCCCTAAAATCATCCTTAACCTATCCCTATAACTAAAAACAATCATGCATGTACTTTAGAAAATCTTGATTTTGAAGATCTTTGAGTTTTTTTGGGTTTTTACTTGATTGGAGGCTACAAGATTATTAAGGGATTGATAATAAGTAATTGTGAGCAAGATTGGAATAGGAAAAAGATAGGGTTTCCTTTTGTTTGGCCTTGGTGGATTCGGCAGCCAACACAACACCAATTAGGGTTCGTGTTTGATCTCTTAAATCCCTCCATTGTAAGTTAAAAATGCTTCCTTAAGCTTCCTTTTTATTGTTTTGATTTTTTTTGTAAATACATGTTCTTGATTTTGATTTTTATGAACATGCAATTACTTTTTATGATTGATCTTGGTTAGTTAGTGTAAGAGAAGTATAATGGATATAAGATGAATTACATTGATGAATTTTGGCCTTGTGATGGATAAATTGATGATTTGGAAGTGTTTGGATTGAGATTAGAGGTAGATTTAGGGACTGTTTCCAGGTCAGTAGCAAAACGTGGGGTTTTATCAAAATTTTTGGCTTAGGGTCTGTAAAAAAAGACATGGTTGGATAGATATAGGTCTTAGGTACATGTGGCAAATTGGACGCTTTTGTATCGATTCCGGATGAGGGAGATATGACCTTTTTAGGTAAGAAGGTCAAATCTGGAGCTGCTATTGGGAAACTTGCTTTCCTCCTGGTTTTTCTACAATGGGTTGAGGTTTTAAAACATGGTTAATCACTAGATATTATAATCTTTCACCTCTCTTCTGATTCAATGTAAAATCTATTATAGAATAGGATTTATGGCCGAAACCGTAAACGGTAAAAATTCAGTTAACATTCTGTTTTGAGTTATAGTTAGTAAAAATCCATTTCCCGTGGATTGGTAAATGGTATGATTGATTGGCTTAAAGTTCTGGAAACTAGACTCAAGGACCTTTCTAGGGGTGAAAACCTCATGTTCATATCTTTTACGGATTAGGAGATATGGATCCATGAAAACTAGTCAAATCAGAATGTAGAGTTTTACGTCTTTTGTTGAGACATAAAATGTATAGATACGCATAAGCGAAACAAGAATTAATATATGAAACTTAGTAGATGTTTAATTACCTACAAGACCAGATTAGGAGTCATATTTTGGAGTATAAATACCTTGGTTAAGTCTTGGTGCAATCGTTCATGTTTTGGATTTTTAACTAGTATTATATAACAATTTCTACTATAATGATTTTATTTATAATTCTAAGTCGCGAATTGCTTTATAGGTCTCGGCAAAATGTTGGAGTCTTCTATCTAGTTGATTTATAATTTGATCTTCTACTCACGATGAGTTCATAGCCTCGCCTTTATAACTTTAAATGTTTTCTTAAACCCCGCGAGGGAGATACATGCTACTTTATCAAATTGAACACAAGTAGTTTTCCATGTATGCTGGACCCGAATATATACCTTGATTGCATTAAGTACCTCTTGTCAAAAGACCCCAATCTTGAACCTTCAACTACCTATGATGGGTAGCCGCTGTTATAATTAATAGATCTATGGACTTGACAACCCGGTTCGGTGTTTGGGGACATGCCCGCTCTAGGGACCCCAAGGTACAGACATATTGTATTCGATATTTTATTAGGTATATGACAAGATACCTAGCCTGGGAGCCTTATTATTATTATTTGTAAGCATATGAAAAGATATATGCATGATCTAAAATGATCTATATTTCGTCCATGGGATCGGTGTCACGAGCTTAATGCAATATTCCTGAAATGGCTTGTATGATCAACAAGTTCATCAATAAATCAATATTTATGCTTGTGTTCTAACTTATTCATATAAACTCTATGAATTCACTCAACCATTGTGTTGATTTTTCTAGCATGTTTATCTCAGGTAATCAAAGCTAAGGACTTGAAGCTTGGGACGAAGAGGAGGAAGTTGCGCTTAAGAATGAATTTTGTTAAAATAATTGATTTCCATTCCTCAAAAACGATGTATTTATATTTTGTTAAACACTTGTGTCTTGTTAATTTTATGTTGGGACAACGCTTGCACTCTGAACTTGCTTTTGGAATGGAACATGTTTGATAACGTCTCTTTTCGAGTCGTTCTATATAATATATGACTGTTGTACTTATTATTAACACCCCATTGTTGGACCCAAATCTTGCTTTAAATTTGGGGGTGTTAAAAACGATTTGTATGACCTGCATTTGAACAAAGGCGAAAATGAAGATTTAGATACATTGGATCCCCAATTGCAATTGGGGTCTGGTTGGTTAGTGCAAGCAAGATTATATGCTACAGGGGCAATAGTTTCTGGTGGATCAGCTGGCATATAGTCACTCTTAAGAGCAGTAGACCTTACTAAAGGGCACTATCTTCCTAACGGGAGAAGTCTACCAGTGGGCTTCCATTGTTTTGTAGGCAAGACCTTAGGTGGAGTATTCCTAGTTAAAGGCCACTGATCTCCTAAAGGTAATAGTCTGCCAGTGGGTCGCCACTAATGACCGATAGTGGTAAAGAATTTCCATGTGGCCTTCTAAACTTGCTTAACTTACTTAACCCACCACACTTTAGTGGCAAGGGATTGCTTCACAAACATCTCATAATGCACAACACATTAATCATGATTAACAAAAATTAAGCATTTGTTATAAGTTTTGCAAGAAGTATTAGAATTCGAATTAATTACAGTACGCTTATTGCTAATACTAGAATCAACATGATTCTTTTATTTCTCATTCGACTTATTCATCCTAGAATGGGCTTCTACTTGTTTCAAGGCACTTTTAGCTGGCAAAGTCCTATCTTTCTTTGTATTGCTCCTAGGCTTTGACCTGCTAGCTGCAGAGGCACCTTTTACTCCTGTAGAGGGAATTCCTGGTGCATTAGTCGAATTTATTTTCTGGTGCTCAACTTGTGCTGGTGTGTTATGAGTTGAGGTTTCACATGGTTCGACAAAAGTAACTCGCTTTTTCCTAAGTGAACTCAAAACGGAAATGAAGAGTTTTCAGTGTGCAATATCATATTCCTTTATACCATAACTCATTAGAGACTAATTTCAGAAAGAGAAGATCAGCCATAAAAGGTTATACATTGATTCCACGAATCCAAGAAGAACATCGTGTAATTTTTGACACTCTTAATTCGGTCGATTTCAATGTGTTTGATTAACGCTTGTATAATTACAATGGTTGGGGATAATACCCTTGGGTATTAGCCATCTTAATGAAAGTTCAATGTTTGGTTTGTATTTAAAAACGATTTCTTTCTTAATTTATCGTTGATTGATTAATTAGTGTTTATCACCTCATACTTTGTTTATGTGTTTTGAATATGCGACCTATCATTCAACTAGTCTATGTTACGGAAAATTAATCCTAGATACCGGGATAGGCTTCCCATACGTGTCTTATATAACTAGGACCAACATGAATCACAATAAACATCTTTCTTGTCTTTTAATAGCGCTTAGTTGGACCGGTAGGTGACACCGTTTAGTTTCAGCAATCATGCACTTAAGTAACAGATAAAGAAATTGAAATAGAGGACTACTAGTTATATATAACACCTTCAAACAATAAGTGGGCTAAAGACCCATTGGGCCTAGAGTTTTTAACAGGATCAACCACTGCTTTACTAGTCACTAAGATAGATTATAATATAAACTAAAGGATGCTTATTATTGCGGATCATTAATAGTGTTAGCCAGCCTCAAAATATATGAGATCCGAGAAAAGGAAAGCCTCGGTCACTCAACGAGGAAGCTTCGGTCTTTATTTAATATATATTGTAATAGGCTAGTTACGGGTATCAGGCTCGTTTATGTAATCTAACCAGTTACGTGTTATGGGCTAAAGCCCAAAGTAATTCCATGTAATCTCGAGCCCGACCCATAGAAATCCCATAGGCATGAAAGCCTCATGGTGCAAGTATAAATACCCCTCTCCAAGTGTGGAGATGGTGTTGGTTCATTTGTATTTTCTCACAAGTTTAATCAACCACTCTTTTCTTCTCTCTACTTTCTCTCTCTATCCTCTCTCTAAAATTCTTTCATAATCTTCTCATCTTATTTTTCTTGTGTTCATCATGAAGTGAAGTGATTATTGGTTCTGACATTTGGTATCAAGAGCCACGGGTGGGTTTAGTGATTTAGGTGTGGTGATTACACACTTATTGTTTCGGCTTATTTTTTCTTATCAAACACCTTATAAGTTCACGGTTTAATGTTTTTTTTAAAGCTTATGTTTTTTTTTCTTCTTCTAATCGTTTATCATTATTCATTTCTACACATAATGGATTCATATTTTATGGGCTTTTGATACATTTTTCACAATTGGGCTTTATATCATAACTTTTTTTATCCAAACGAGTTGTAGCTTATTTTTCTGGGTTTAACTAGTTTTTTTTTGTTAAAAGCTTTTTCGTAGCTTAATAGCTTTAAGGAATTTTATTTGCTATCTTTCGGGTTTAAGCTTATTTTTTTAACTCCTATTTCGTGGCTTATTCTTGTGATTAAAAAGCTTATTTACAAGCTTTTTTGGTTGGCTTATCTTGTAAGTGATTTGTACAAAAAGAAAAGACGAAAGATACGTTTTGTTGGTTTGTGTTGTGGTCCAAGAAGGTTTTTTGGTTGTTTCGGTTGACGACAAAACAAAGGACAACAAATTAGCAATGTATTCATCACACGAATTAGCAATCTTGTTAGATCCCGTAATCACTTCATAACATATATCATACACGAATCCACCTAGAAATTAGAGAGAGAGTTGATCTTTTAAAGAGAGAAAGAGGAGAGAGAATTGAGAGAGAATGAGAGTTAATGGAAAATGAAATAATATTAGAATGATCAACTACCTTTTCCAAAGAGGAAAAGTTACTTATATACCCCGACACATTAAGTGACGTTCGGGATAATTGACTAGGACCCGGGCTCGGGTTTTGCTTGGGATTAAACCCGAAACATATACAATATTAGATTAACTATCGAGCCCGATTCCCGATACTTTCCTATTACAACGTTAACTAATTGATTGACCGAGACTTAAATACATAATGGACGAACTTCATGTTCGACTCAATATTTTGAGGCTAACAATCTCCCCCGAAGTGAGTTCATTGATGACACTCCTTCATGAGATCAATGAGATTGCTTTCGTCGTTAAGCTCATGTGGTCTTGGTCTTTCTCTTTGTTCTTTGTTGTAGGCTTGTTCCTTCATGCTTTGCGATCTTGACTTTGAGCCTTTGTCATTGTCTTTATCGTCTTTGCCATCTTGCACGATCTTGAGTCATTGAC